>VDFB02164190.1:0-67135 GCA_007258455.2 Sequoia sempervirens
GCTTTGCAAGCTCTTCTTGCATTTTAGGTCTAAAGGTTGGATTAATAGGCCTCTGCCTTTGCCTAAAAGGTTTTGTACCAAGATTTAATGGGATCTCGTGCTAGAACAAATATTCTCTATAGGCCTTTAGATGATCATAGGACCATGTGATACATGTATGTATTTCCTTAATAAGGAAATTAACATAGTCCTCACATGTGGGTATATGCAGGATCATCATAGAAAAACAAGCCCTTAAGTGGTGAAAAATTCAGAAAAATTAGAGTTAGGCAACTTGACATAAAAATTTGAATAAGTTATCTATATTATTTCAAAAATATGTAAGAATAGAATCTATATGAAATTGAATTTAGTTTCTAAACTACTACGTTTATTTAAAAACAAAAATATCTATTTGGTAAAAATTTGAAATTTCAATGCAGTAGTACTTCCAAATTTGGTGAAAAAATCTGATGGTCTATGCAATAAATTTGCCTATCACAATAAAATGATAATATTTTTATAATATTTTAGACGGACTCATGTCCAGGTGTGATCCATATTTTTGTAATTTTTTTTCATGTAAATAATTAATTGTGAAATTTAACCTTCTAACTTTTTAAGTAGCTCTTGAGGACCATCTGCCCCGTCAAATTTATAAAATTCTTTTTTAATCCTATAGTATATGAAGCATATAATTAAACATGTTTCAATTAAAAATGTAATCTAGTTTAAGAAAGTTATAGATGTTTTTCAATCAGCTTATCAATCAGGACTTTAGTCATAATTCAAATAGAAAATGAATAATACTTATTTATTAAATTCAAAGTAAAGAATAATTTATATTGGTGTAAAGCTGAGAATCTCCTTTAAAAATCTTTTTTGTTTCATCAAATTTGGGTAAAAAATAGTCGTCAGCCACATACCCATCATATCGCCACTTTTTGGCCCATCATGATCCTGCACATACCCATGTGGTTTCATTTTCTTATCAATATATACCTTCTTAGGAGCATTTTCTATTCCCAAATTTATCTCCTCTAGGTATTCTTTATGTGTAGTTGCTTTCTTAGCATTTGATTTATCTGGGCCATCAAAGACCTTTTCTAATGCAACTAAGCACTTGGGAATTTTATTTGTTTTCAATTGGATTATCTCATTCCCAAACAATGTCTCCTTTCCATCAACCTCCACTACATACAAATTAAAGTCAATCTCTTGGCATTCATATTGGTCAATGCAGTTTAGGAAATTTGGGATTTCATTATCATCCTCAAACACTTTCCAATTGCAAATGTTTTCAGGTACTACAGGCCTTGTCTGTACCTCAATTCTTGAGATACCATTGAAAGTCACATCATCAAGCTTGATTGCAATATTAGCTAGTAAATCTGCACTAACATTTTTTCCTCTCTATCCAATCTATTCCAAAAGGATTGAATTCCTCAATAGTATCCCAAACCTCATTTCTATATTGTCTCAACCTTTTGTCCTTAGTGACAAATATAGACCTGACTTGGGAAACTACTAACTTAGATTCCCAAAACACTTTTAACGATTTTATCCCATGTTTAGAGGCTAGCTTTAGACCAAGTAATAAAGCTCCATACTCAACAACATTATTCGTACATGCAAACTGTAGCAAAAAGGAGTACTTGAAAGTATTACCTTGGGGAGATATAAGGATGAACCCAACACCCAAGCCTTCCTTCGAACAAGCTCCATCAAAATACAGTGTCCATAGAGCATCTTCCTATCGTGTTTTCAAGACCTCTCTAACAATTGGTGCATGATTAGTTTTTTCTTCTTTTGGATTCAACTCCTCCACATGAAAGGTTTCAATACTGGTATCCACAAATTTAATTATTAAGAGCTCTTCTATATGCTCAATCATGTGTCAAAATCTTGATTCTCTGGAAATTTTAACATACTTCTGATCAATTGAGAATGTAACAAAGGATAAGATCACATTGCATGCTTCCTCCCATAGAAGCACACCATTTTCTTGACAATAGAATTCCATAAGTTGGTGGTTTATCCACCACTATAACACTCATGACTAGCTCCTTTTCAAGAAATGCAACCAAATTATATGGGACCTTATGAATTACCCCAATTATAGGGACCTCTCTAGAATCGATGGCATAACACTTTCCATAGGTGCTATGAACCTTTGAGCCTATTTCCTCCATTATTTTTAATGGCATAACATTATTTGAAGCACCAAAATATATCATACAGTTCCTTAGTAGTTTCCCATCAATGATCAAGCTCAGAAAGAAAGGATTGACCAAACTAGGATTTGCAATAATAATGGTTCCTAAATAGATCTCAGGGTTCTCATTAATTACTACACCTACCTTAGTATTATTTTCTTGATTCTTACTTGTTTCAGGTGCACCAGCCTATACTTTGTGTTTTCTACCCCCAACAATGTTGTTAATGATAGCCATTGCTTTGTTTTTATGGTTATCGATCCTCATCATCTCAAGAAATGGGACTGTGACACAAATTTGAGATAAGACCTAAAACATATCAATGGGATAATAACTTGGCACCTTTGGAAGTACTATCTCCTGGGGGACTACCATATCAACTTGTTTATCAGTTTTTTCAATGACAAGCTTCAACTATTTGGCCTTTGGGTCCTGATGTGTAACTTTAATAGTAACCTTTGCTTTGCTACCTTTCTTAGCCCAGATTCTCATTTCTTTAGCTTCTTTGGGCTTGGTCTCTTCCTTCCTGCTCTCTGTCTTGAATCCTTTACTATTTGCATTATTCTCTTTAATAAATAAGCCTCTAGGATGGCCTTGATTGCCACTCACCACCCTATTCCTCGGGTGGAGATCACTCCTTTCTTGAGCTCTAGCAGCCAATGCAATTTTATATTTCTCTATTTCCTCATTCGAAGGTCTTCTCAGGGAAACACTACATGCCTCAAGATTATAAGTAGTTTATTCATTGTCTCTTTCATCATCTGAAAGTACTGTTGATGGTGCATAACTGCTTCGTGTCTTTGCACATCCACATCATTTGTGTCAGCATCATCACTAGAAGAATAATCACTACATTTTAGGTCTGACCTAGTCATGAACACATTTGCAACATGTCTTCTGGGTTATGTGAAGAATTAGGTTCATTTTGATCATCTTGAGTTTCTTCAAAGGATATCAAAATTACACATTGTTGTGATGAATGATGCATCTCACACACTCCACACCATGGTAAGTCTTCAACAACATTTGTTGTATTCTTATGTAAAGGGTCAGGTGTAGCCTAAATTTTTTTCTAATTATTCTAAACTGGCTTCCCATTATGCCAACTTGTATGGTAAGGAAAATGTTGAAGTGTTGGGGGCCTCTCATTCCTTTGGAACTGAGGTTTTCCATTTTTTTCCTGCTTCTGCAACAAATTTAGGACTTGATCCTACTTTTCATTTGGGGTTGCAACTTTAACTACTTTCTCAGTTTGAGCTTTTGAGTTCTCAGAAGGCCTAGGATCATCCCTTCTACCAACTTTACCAGATGCCCTTCTATTATTTTTAATGTTTACCGCCATCTTATAGGCTTCCCTGAGAGATTGTGGATCCTTGTCTCTAAGAAAATAACACATCTTAGAGTCATATGCATTATAATACACCACTAAACATGCTCTTTCATTGGGCCTCAGGCATCCAAGGACTTTATACATTTCCTTCTGGAACCTTACATTGAACTCAGTAGCCATTTCATTGCGCCCCTTTGTGATATTATTAAAGTTATTCAACATTAATTGTGGATCGGTTTGGTCTTCACATTTCTTTCTAAATATTTGAAAGAATGAAACCTTGGAGTCAATGCTTGCATTTTGAAAGCTTCTATACCAATCCTTTGCATATTCCATTAGGGATTACATAAATTATTTCATAGCCACATCATCATCCCACAATTCAAAGTCTTCTAGAAAATTTTGAAAAGCCTTTAAGTGGTCTTCACCACTAAGACCATTGTTGCAAGTAAACTTCAGCACATGTTTCCTAGCATTATCTGCAACTAGATTTGGGTATCCTGGGATATGTTAAAAAAAAAGTACCTATACCTATCAATATAGAATAATATCCTCCTAGTAGGCCCTTCTTCTTCATCTTGGTTAGCATTATCTCTCCTTCTATCACCATTGTGTCCAAACCTTCTATGTTGGGAGTCATGTTGAACATTGAAATGAACTGTTCTAGTTTATCTTTGGGTTGTGAGAAAGAACGAGAGGGGTTATGGGTAGTTGAAGTCTTATCATTAGTGTGAGGATATGAAGAGGATGTGTGGCCTTGAGGGCTCTGGGTCTCAGGGATAGGATCCTTCAATATAGATTCTAAGAAGCTGAGCTTCTTTTTCATCTCTTTATTTACATCAAGTAATTCCATCTCATTCACCTTTTTTTCCAATTCCTCATTTTATTTCATTAATTTTTTCCAAAAATGGGACATAAGCATCTTGTGATGTATCTTTCTTGGAAGCACCCCCCTTCTCAATTTTTACCCCTTCATTTTTGTTTTTCTCTCCCATAGGTCGTTTCCCTTTATCAACATCACGAGATTCATGCTTTGCATTTTTGGGAGGGGGAGTAGATGGGATAAAAGTCTTTTCAGTAGTAATATTTTGTGGATCTATAGCAATATTGTCAACTATGGAATTTGTAGGGATTATTCCTATAGCCTCTTGTACAACTGGATCATTCTCTTGGTCAACTTAGGCTGCTGATTTTTCTAAGGCCTCCATCTCCTCCACCTTTTGTCTCAACATATCCCTGTACATCATAACATCCATAATTCTCTGCATCCCTCTTATTTCTATTTTCATGGCACTTAGAAGCTCTTTGATCAAGCAAATGCATATCATTCAACACCTCTTCTTCATCTGGAAAGGTAGACTCTCTATCAGACACTATTATAGTCTCAACTCGGTGGGGAGAAACATCATGAGAATATTCTTCTTTGGTTAACAAGTCAGGAGGGACATGGGTATATGTATGGGAATTTGGGGTGATATATCCTTCAGCTCTAGCATTCCTAGTACTAATATTATCCTTTTGTATTCTATCCCTTTCCATTCTATCCTTTTCTCTCCTCTTCATGGCTTGCATGATTGGATCTGAGGAGTACTCATTTATAACAAACTTCATAGAAACTTCTCCCCTCTCATTAGAATTATTATGAATAAAGTCCAATAGATTCCTTTCACATTCTGAACTAGAATTAGAATGCATTTCATGTTCAGGATTGGGATGAGGGGTAGACTTACCTTTTCTTGCATCTTTTTGTTTTATCCATTTTTGCATAAGTTCATGTTCTTAGATAATTCACCTTCCAGCTTCTATTCTGGATTCTTCTTCATGTGGCCTCACGTTCCTCTCATTTGAACTTGAGTCTTCTTCACGTTCGTCACCTTCTTTGATTTCTTGATAATTTTCTTCTTCAATTCTTCAATATCCTTAATCACCAACTCATAGTGGTGCAGAGATGACAAAGTCACCACCCAAATTCCTTGGGACAAATTAGGACAAATTTTGTTATACTCTATGAAAATTTCAATAGATCTTTTGAGTTCAAGATAAACTTTGACACATATGACGTGCATTTGCATGAATTTTTAACTCAAGCTTTGGAGACTAATGGGCAGGAAACTTATCAGGAATGTAGGTGAAATATTTAACAAAGATATGAGCTAAATGTAGCAAACACTTTTATTTGACTGACTCTATATGTAAATATCACCATATAGCATAGTGATCTATGATAAAGCATTTTGAAGAACTAATTGATGTGTGGTCTCACAACACGCCCCATTTTTCCACTTGGAAAAATGTGGACCCCCCCTTTTTTTCCTTTTCCATGCTCTTTTTGTTTTCACTCGCTTCAACGTTATTTTGATGCTCGATCGGTTGTTGATTTCCTCTCTCATTTTCACTCTGCCTCTTTATTGTCTTATCCTTTTGTTTCTTGGTTTTGGTGTTTCAATATGCTCCTAATGTTTAGTATGTTACTGGAAATCAAAATCCTAGAGTCCTGTGTTTGAGCCAATATAATTTGTATCTTCATAAGATTCTAGCTCTACCTGGTATTTTGTTGATCAAAGTTTTTTTAATCCCAGTAATTTCATTTTTTTAAAGGAGTTCGGTATTTTATTGTTTCTATTTCCTGAAAGTGGGGAACTGGGGAGTCAATTTTAAAATTTTGTCAAATTTATCTTTTAGACTTACTTTCCAATCTTTCCTTTCCTTCCAGTTTTCTCTTTCCTTAGAAGGTATTTCCCGGATCCCGGTGTTGTTTGCTCCTTTCCAAAGAAATATCAAAAAAAATTAATCTCGGTGATCACCAATTGATCACATATATTTTAATGACATATACCTTCCAAATAATTAGCATGAAACTTGATTTCCATGTATAATCAATGCATCATCTTTCTTCTAAAATAGTGAGTCAACATAGAAATCTAGGTGTTCCTGATTTTTACCATAATCCATAATGATTGCACCTTTATTCTAGGAATTAATGCAAAATAATAGGTAATTAATGAAGGTGGTGAACTAACTATGTACATGGAACCATCTCAAGCATGTAATAGCTTTTACACAACTCCACTTCGCATCATATTGAAAATTTTCTAAGGACATTGAATTAACGAAACAACATTGGCATGCAAAGAGAGGTAAATTTTGAGAAACTAAGACATAGCTACCAAGGGTTTTGAAGTTGCATTATGAAGAATCACTATTATTAATGAGAACCAGGTATGTTCTGAATAACTGATATTTTGTTAAGTGTTTCTCAGGCTCAAAAACTCTAGATAATGGTATTTCCCATTCAAAAATTGAAATGTTGATTATTCTCCGAGCTGCTAAATTTTATCAAAAATGAATTGAAAATTTTATGAAATGCAAGTTTTGGTTAAAACTAACCCTAACTCGCACACAAGATACATATTCTAAAAATTTCAAAGCACATTATATACAAAATGACTACTTCTGATGCAAGGGCGAAAGATGAATTTAAGTATTGCAATTCACAAGTTGTACCCATCAACATAGTGGCTACAGACACTCATATGGGATGGTCTTCTGACATTGAAATCCATTCATTACTATTACAAGAGAATGCTTCTCAGTGTACCAAGAGTGTTGTGGCAAATGGGTTACTTCCTACAGGAATGTTTCCGCTAGTAATGGAAGCTCCTGAATTAGTTATGCAATGTGTAAATCATTACAACCCATCTAAGAGGATTGTTGAGAAAGAAGGGAGAATTTATTCAGGCCTGTCATAGAAAGGCATCATATACACATTTGTCTCCCCATTTACACACAAATGTTCAATGTTGACCTAAAGGCCAAGAGCAGGATATATCAGAGCACTAAAGAGCGTAATAGAGAAATTATGAGCACCCAATGGTGCCAACAACCAATTACACAATAGACCAAGGTAATTATGAGGTCTATGTTTAAACAAGAAATGCAAGACATAATAAATTTGTTTAGAAAAGTCACTAGTTTAAGAGATGCAAGAAAATTTGAACCCTAAAGGTTCGTGATAGTATCTCGCATGATAGAGTTCTTGTGGAATTACATTGGGGAAAACTGATAAGTGATAGACTACATGAATATATTACTACATTCCCAAAAACCAGATGCTTCTACATGTCATCATTTGTTATTTACTCCTATGCTATTGGAGCCAGTAAACAAGGGTTGAAACAGATTAGTACTCTGGGAACAAAGGTTGGCAATAGTTTGATATATGCACATCTACCCCAGATCACCATCCATGGGTATAAAGATGATTATAGGAAAGTTAATGATTTATTCTCCATGAAATTGGTGAGAACAACAGAAGGTGATAAAGCTAAAATATTATCCTTGGAAGAACAAAGTGCCATTTGGCCTATGGGAGGCTGGTACATACAGTTCCCAACTTACTTCTACATTAGAGTGGAGGGATTTGATGGAAACCCATTCATGTTGCCCAAGTATCCTACATATAAAATTGTTTTATTGGAATTAGTGAGATAGTTAAAGTGATCTCAGACTTTTTATGGCCATCCTCACAAAAAGGCCTCTTTTAAATTCCCCATTACATTAGGAAATTATAAGTACAGTGCAATTAGAGTAACTGATTTGTGTGAAGAATAAATAAGGATCTACCATTTTGAAGAATTCCCACTCTAGAGAGTGTATTATGATATTGAAGGAAATATTGCTAGAAATATAGGTAGTTTTCATGCTCATGTGCCTCATTTAGAAGATTATTGCCTTAACTGTGAAGACAAGCATGTGGTAACAAGAAGAAAATATGAAAGAATGAATTTAAGATTTGATTAGATGCTCAAGCTTTATGACATCCTAGACCAATTGGAAAAAGATGATGGTCAAGTGTTGATGATGAAGATATGACATCAATTGAGGAGTTCACTAGACCAGTCTTAAGCTATACTCAACATTGGATTGATGATTTTTGCAAAGGTTTGAGAGAAAGAGGAATCGAACCTATCTTCTCAGAATATAAAAGAAGGAAAATAAGAGATGAAACTACTTTTGAAAGTGGAGAGACTACCAAGAAGAAAAAAAAGACTAGTAAGGTGACTGTAGGTATTAGAATTGGAGAAAGAACCCCTAAAACTACAAGACAAGAAGTTCCCATAAAACCATCTAATAAAAAAAAAAGATGCAAAGACAGGTAAATATAAATTAAAAGTGAGACCTAAAGGTGCATCTTCCTCTACAACTAAACTGAGAACAAGAGTAATTATTGATGAAGGAATAGGAGCAATAGAGAATGTTGGTGCACAAACGAGGTCTGCATCTCAAAGGGCTACAACAATATTTACCTCTCCCCTTTCTGTCAATATGGCTAGTATGAAAAAAGTACTAGGAGGGCCTCCTATGGCTTTAGAGGAAATTTCTGAGGAAGATGAAGCTAGAATTAAAGAACAAGTGGAAAAATCGGGTGCTATGTGGGAAAAAGTGAAAGAAAAGAAGTCTAAAGACAAACCCATGGTTCAGTCGATGATAGAAGAAATTGAGGATACAAGCTCTAACCCCATAAATGTTGAAGAATAAGACTTTATTCAAGGAACGCTCGCCTTAGAGGCAGGAAACCCTACCATACTTGAAATGGAAATAGGGGAGACTACAGAGCAGGATCCTATTAATGAAATAATTGTTGAAGATACTCTTGATTCCCTGCCTTCACTTGTGAATATGAAAAATGTTAATGACCACTCACAGGTCTTTGAAGAATCAGAGAAAGGCCATGCAAAAACTGAAATTGAAACTAAAATTGCAAGAGAAGAAGCTACATAGCTAGTAGGAGATGGAATTGAAAATAGAGAGAATCCTAGCATATTAGTGAATGAAGATAATTTTCAGAGAGATGAAATGGAAAATATGGATAGATAGGAAAATCTAAATCTCCAAATAGAGGATGTAGTGTCAAATCCTACCAATCCCAAATCTATGCTAGATATCACTAAAGAAATCCCCATTTTAGAAAATGTGGCAAGTGAAAGAGAAGAAGTTCCTGAAACAAGTGGTAAACATGAACAAAGGAATGTTAAAGAGGTGTACAACAAGAAAATGATACACTTGATTGGTTAACCAGGGAATTAGCTTCTCTAATGGAAGTGGAAGTATTACCTCTAAATCTTAATAATTTTATACAAGAAGTAAGTATTCCTAAACCTAGGTGCAGAGAAAAGACAAAGCATGTCATACAAAGGAATGCAGATGGCAATAAAACTATTCAAATAGCCACTCCAACAAATGATAAAGACATACATGAAATAATGCCTAAGGAGTTTAAGATCACAAATATTAATGTTGGACACTCATCTTGGTAGCAAGAGTTAGAAGAAATAAAAGTAAATTTAAATGCTACTGTTGCCATAGTATATAAATATAAATAGAAGAAAAGAGAATAGAAAGAATGGGTTGCTACCTTGGAACAATTCATTAGGTTATTAACTTTATTTGGTCAAGAAAAAGTTGAACTGCCCCAACATCTAGTGCTAATGTCACAGGAGCAAGTAGATGCAATTGCATAAGTTTGTCATAAAATGAACATGTTTGAAGAATGGGTTGAATATTGGGTAAATCAAGGAGAAGAATGCATTAAAAATGTAATAAGAAAGTACAAGGAAGAATGCCATCGTTCAGAGAAATTGAAAATATTTGAAGATGAATGTAAACTTCAACAAGAGTAGGTCATCGAAGAAAGGTGAAACATTGAAATTCTCATGCAGTCAGACATCCAAGAGTTAATACAGAGTAATGTAATATTAGGACATGAAATTTCATTTCCAGGAAAATGGAAGAAACAACTGAAATGGGAAGGTGACATGTTAATACAATGTATTGAAGGATTTGAAAGAATCACCGTTGAGTGCAAAAGACTAATTAGTGAAAATCAAGAATTTATTGAAATACTAACACATGAAGGTTTTGATCCTCAAACACTAGGATAGGAGGGAAAGGAAGCTAAAGCTTTCAAGGAATGGATAGAAAAAATAAATAGATATCTTGATCAATTGTTGATGTGGGAGGTCATTGATGAGATAATACATCGCAAAAATGTTATAGCCAAGTATGAAACAGACAAAGAAAACAAAAATGACATCATACTTCGAGTAACTAAGGAATATATTAGGCTCAGGCTCACTTGGAGAGAAATACAAAGAATTTAGAAATAGTGCATGCATTAAGTATTAAGAGCTTTCCGAGAATATCTATTGAAGAAAGAAGGAAGAATCCTGGAGCCTGATTCGTAAGTGAAAAGAGAAAGAAATAGATATTGGATACCGAAAATATGATGATGTTTATTTTGGTTTCAATTTTAAATTTGCAGGTTGATCCTGGTTCCAGTAGGTGTTCCTCATTTTGGTGCTTTGGAAGGAAGTTGGTATCCATGGTTAATGCAAAGTGTTTGTGTTGAAGTATGAAGAAAAGTGTTGCTATGGAAGAAATCAATTCCTTGACTTATTCTAGAATTTTCTTGATGACAGTTGGTAGATGCCATGTGCCACATTTTATTTTTTTGTTTCTAATTCTCTGGATTGACTTTTAGGTTGAAATTTTGGGGCCTTGTTCCTATAAAAGTCCATATCCTTCATTTTTTATTTTAAGTTCAGAATTTGTGGATGTTAGAGGAGCATAAAATTTTTAAGTTTTTTTGTTTTTTCCTATTTTTTGAACCATTCCGGTGTAAAAATTTGTATGCATGTAGGTCCATTAATTGATATCAAAGCTTTATGGATAGCTACCTATCTCAGTATATTTTGTAGCTGGTTTTGTAAGTTTGACTAAACAAGACTGTATGCTACACCGCTTAAGGTTGCATACAGAACCTACTCACTATCCAGAAACAAAACCCTCTCTTTAAAAGATTGCATCATTTTATATGTAGTTGTGAAGCAATCTGGTGAATTATAAAGCATTTTTCTCTATTTTGATTAATTCTTTGGGGCATCCATGGAGAATAACCAGGATAAATTTTTATTTTTTAGTATTTTTTATACTTTGTTTTAGAATAGATGTTTAATATTTGGAAATATTCCAAAAAAAAAATTAAATGAATGGAAAGAATTTTGTTGAAAATCTTTTATTTTCCATGAAGTTGTTGAATGCTTAATGCTAAATCTACTTAAGTCATATCAAAGTATTTGTGATGTTCATGAAATATTATGTTGAATCTTTTGATTACATGATTTTATTCAATCAATGAAGTGAAATTTTATGTGAAATTTTTATAATTCTTAGCAAAGCTAGAAATAACCGTAGTCCCTTTGAGATTAACAACAATATCACATCATTACTTGAGAGCAACCCTAGTGCAACCATGACCTGGTTATTGGAGACTTAGGATTGAATGAAAGCCAATCTTTGTCCTGCAATGCAAAATTTCCCCTTAGGTTGTCTTTGTTCCATATCTTTCAAGAAGGATAGGATCTTCACAGTCTTGTCTGTGGAGATTTTACTCAACCTATTTTCTATGAGTAAAATCGTCATCAACAGGATATGATGCTAGAAGGAAGGGCTTATTTTTTTATTTTTTATTTTTGTTAGGGTTTAAAATAGATTTTTGTAGAACCACTAGATCTTGGTCTAGTGATCCTCAGGTGACATTAGTAGAGCTTAGTGGTCGAACATCATCTAGACCTCAAAACTCTAGAAGTTTAAGTGTAAGTCCAATGATTCCAACTGTTGTTGCACATCACCTCATATAGTGATGGAATTCTTTAATGTGGAGTCACTGATTCAATTTGCCATATACAATGATTTACCAAAAAATCTCGACAAGTTGTGGCCTAAGTATTATTTTCACAAAGATGTTGAAGAACATATCAGTATATTCAAGGATACATGATTTCGAGAAGTAATACAACATGAAAATTTCATATGTAGGTTGTTCCCATATACTTTGAGTGATGAATTCTACTAGTGGTGTATCAAATTGCCTCGTAATTCTATTAGATCATGGAAAGACATGGAAAATCAATTTTTAGCTAGGTTTAGAACACTGACTGATCCTACTCTTTTATATCATCAATTCGCTCAAATCAAGAGGTTTGAAGGCGAACCGATAAGCGCTTTTAATGAAAAATTTCAAAAGGCTTACTCTAGGTTACAAGCACCTTATGTAGTGCATAATTTGTCTACTATCACAGTTTATTATACAACAGTAGATCCTTTGACTACTATGTTTGTGAAGTGAAGAGAAAATCCTCCCACTACTTTACCAGAAGCCTATATCGAAGCCGTAAGTGTAAATTTAGAAATGAAACATCTTGGAAATGGATTGTGTGCAAATGATGGAAATGGATTAAATATTTACCCTACCTCGAATCTAAATGGAGTCCCTATATGTCATTTTTTGGCTCCTAATGTCTATCCTATAGAGGTCTAGAATGGGATATTTCCTCAAAATATTTTCTTTCAACCAAGAAATAGTCAAGCTTTAGTCCCTCACCCTAGTCCAGCTATTACAAAACTACATCCTAATAGAATTTTTTTCTCAAAAACTCAAGAAAATCAAAATGTCAAAATTTCTGAGGCAAAGGAAGACATGAAATAAGTTACAACTCAACTCAAAAGATTAACCACAAAGGTTACACAATTAAGGAATCAAAATTTCTATTCTCAGAATAATAATTAGAATTTGTAAAATCAAATGTATAATGCTCCCAGGCCATCTAGACCTTCGAATACATGCCCTAATAATGAGGAAGTATCAACACCTTTAGATAATCTTGATTCAACTCATGAAAAGGATACATCAAAAGTGAACTTAGCTGACCTTGCAATGAAAAATTGGTGTATAATTCACAATAAAAATGCTCATGCTAAAGTAGATTGTTCAAAATTTAAAATTGCTTCAGACATTTTCCTTGCTACTACTCATTATAATGAGCATTGTGATTCTCATCCTCCTAAACAAAATGAATTAGTTCTGGTAGGATATGACTCTGCTCTAGTGCTGGAAAGTTCTGAACACTTCAAATTACCTGATGTTATTACAAGTCATGCTCACGAAAATGAAGATGATAATTTGACTATTACTTTGGAAACATATAATTTTCCTTATCAAGATGAAAATGAGCCTCAAGAAGAAATGGATGAAATACATTCCTTCCAACAGTATCAGAAGGCACATAATTACAACATGAGGAACAACATTAAAAGTGGAGGTAGACTCAACATGCCTTTAACAACATCCATCCCACCTAATAACTTCCGCACTCCACCAGATGACAAATCAAGTAATAATCCTGGGTTACCCAAAGTGACCTCTCATTACAATTCATCAAATGTTTCAAAAGGTAAAAAAAATAGACTCTGCTAATCAAAATGTAATTTGACTAATTATTTAGCAGAAGAAATTAAGGTAAAGATTATCCTTTCTCTATCAGAATTGCTTAAGACACCTATGATCAAGAAAGCTTTCTTAAACACTTTAGAATATTTTCCTAAAGAAATAAAATTCAAGGAAATTCAAGTGAAAGATAGTCAAGCTAAAGCAAAAGATAAGAACATCATTCCCATAGCGGACATGCTAGTAGCCTTTTACAAAGGAAAATTAGAGTCCCAACCATTTTTTTCTCACTTTGAGGATATTCGGTAATAATATTTATAACTGCTTAGTACACACTAGAGTGTCTACTAATGTGATGTCGTTATCCATGTCACATATTAGTGACAACCCTTCAAAATTCTTTAAACAATGTCACTCAACTTGACAAGATAGAGGTAAACATAGTAAGAGAGTTGACTGATATTCACATGCAATTGGCTTTTGATCCAAGAATCCAATATTATATTGAAATTCAAGTCATGGAGATACCTGATACTTATGGTATGTTTCTAAGTAGACATTGGTCTAAAATATTGAATGGATACATGGCTACCGATTTCTCACTCATGTGGTTACCATGGAATGGAGTTCCTAATCTAATTTGGATTGAAAGAGAACCATGCATGAAATACATGATCATAGATTATAATCAGAAAAATGAAGTTCTATATATCGATCTAGAACCGGGAGTTTACAAAATATGAAGTTTGGGAGTTAAAATTGAGGAAGTATTCACTTGTGATGCTAAGAAATCTAATGAATTGACTCCTATAACAAATGTGTTAATTGAATCAGATTGTGATTCTTTTAAAGAAGAGACTAGTCCTTATGATAAATTTTAGAAGAATATTATTGCAAAAGCTCAGGAGAGCAGTAAAAGTAAAGTTTCACTAAAAATTTTGTTGTAGTAGGACTGGTGTAGGTTGCATAATGTTGCACATTCAGAAAATAGTTGTATGATGTGTCTAGAGATAATTTGCAAAATTGAGAATTGATACTATCTAGAACATGATAACGTCAAAAGAACTAAACTAGAAATGTGTAGAAACAAAGATCAAAACATCCAGACTGAAAATATTTACACAATGATATCAAAAAATGGTAAAATATTGGCTACAGATGATCAAGCCTAGATTCTTAAATTTGATGGATCAAAATCAAAACAAGGAATTGGAATTGGAGTCGAACTTATCAACCCACAAGGTAATTCTTTTCTTGCCGCATATTGATTGCAATTTCAATGTACTAACAATGTGGCATAATACGAATCCCTTATACTTGGCTTGATCCTAGCAATAAAGAAGAAAGTTATAATCCTTAAAGTGTTTCGTGATTTAGAATTGGTAGTTCAACAAGTCAGAAAGCAACATATTTTCCACTAAAAAATATTATCCAATTATAGACATAGAGTATGAGATTTAATTGAAGAATTCGATGCATTCAACATTACTCATATCCCTAGAAGATTCAATCAGAGAGTCGATGCTCTAGCTACTACTGCCAGTACTTTAGAATCTTTAGAGACCTCAAATCAGAAAAGATTCATAGTTGAATTGGTACAATTACCTTCGGTTCTTAATAATGTCACTAATTTACAAGTATTCAAAGATGACCAACACATATTGGAATTCATCACTAATTCTTGTATTTTTGAAGCACAAATAATCGAAGAGATAGATTGCCCTGATGGTGAAGTTCAAGATGAAGAATTGACTCAAGCCAGAGATAATAAAATTTTGAAATGAATATTTGAGTTAGAACTATTGTTCGATATTGATTAGATATTTAGACAAAAGGACTTACCTCAAAGTGAGGCAGGACTATTTGAGTTATACAATTTGCGTACTAAAGAAGATCCTAAGAATGTACTCATAGGGAAGGTTTGTACTGAAGAAGAAAAGAGAAATATTGCTCAGGCACTTAAAGATTACTATAAAGTCATAGCATGGACATATGAAGACTTGAAGACTTATGACACTTCCATAATTACACATACTATACCATTGAAGCCTGATGAAAAACCTTTCTGACAAAAACAATATCTAGTAAATGCACTCTTAGAGCCTTTAATTCAAAAGGAAGTTCAAAAATTGTTATCATCCAAGATAATTTTTCCTATTAGACATTCTACTTGGGTCAAAAATTTAGTCCTTGTAAGGAAGAAGAATGGAGATATATGGTTGTGTGTAGATTTCTAGAATCTCAACAAGGCATTTGAAAAAGACAATTATCCATTACCCTCACTTGAAGAAGTGCTATAGATAGTTAACGGTTCCAAAATGATTTCCCTTTTGGACGATTTTTTGGATATAACCAAGTAATGGTAGCGAGGGAAGATATGATGAAAACAAACTTTCACCACGAAGTGGGGGACTTCTTGCTTACAGAAGGATGTCGTCTGGATTGATAAATGATGGAGCTACATTCTAGAGAATCATGGACTATGCTTTTCAAGAATTGATAAGCAAATGCATCATTATTTACATGGATGACCTTATAGTATTTTCTAAAGATAGGAGAGATCACGTTCAAGATCTTAGAGAAATAATACAAAAGTGTGAAACTTATGGAGTTTCATTAAATCCTAAAAAATGTATTTTCGGGGTGACTGAGGGAAAGTTACCAAGACATATCATTTTTTAACACGGTATTTTAATTGACCCAGACATAGGGAATGTGTTAGTCAAGTTACAACCCTCGAGAAGTAGAAAATAATTGAAGTCATATTTTGGTAAGATTAATTTTGTTTGAAAATTTATTATAGGATTCATTGAAATAGTGAATCCACTCAATGATATGTTAAAGAAATATTCCAAAATAGAGTGGATGAATGAAGCTAAAATCACCTTTGAGACTATAAAGACTTCTACCATAGAAGCACCAGTATTGGCAAGCCTAGACTATGTTAAACCTTTTTATATTTACTCGTTTGCTTCTGGTCACACTTGTGCAGCAGTATTAACATAGAAAGGTCAAAATAAAAAAAAAACCAATTGCTTTTATGAGCACTCCATTCAAGGAAGCAGAGTTGAGATACACATATATTGAGAAACAATCCTTTTCTTTGGTCAAAGTTGTATGCAAGTTTATACATTACATCCTCAGAAGTATAGTAAAAGCTATTGTTCTAGATTCAACTATCAAAATGTTGTTAACACAAAGTGAGCTCAAAGAAAAGAGAGCTAAATGGGTCACCATTTTACAAGAATATGATTTAGACATCATACCCATGAGGTTGGTCCATGGACAAGCTTTGGTTAAATCTATTGCAGAAATAGATCCACAAATATCAAGCCAACAATACATATTGGATGAAAAGGATCAAGAAGATTGGTATTCAAACATTTGGCATTATTTGGTTATTCATACTTTCCCTAATCATATGCAAAGGAATCATAGAAGATCCCTCAAGATAAAATCATAGAGTTACATGATTAAGGGAGGATCTCTATTCAAAAGAAATAATGAAGGAATTTATTTGAGATGCTTAAATAGAACAAAAGTTGATAAATTGTTGTAGGAACTACATGATAAATTTGGAATAGCTCATGAAGCACCTCTAGCTACTACACACCTCATTTTGAGAGTGGGCTACTACTGGCCCATGATTTTTAAAGATACTTATGAACATATCAAACATTTTTATACATGTCAAACAACATCAGATAAATGAAGATTCAATGCTCAACCATTATAGCTGGTGATGGAGATGCATCCCTTTTCTCAATGGGGATGACTTTATTGGAACCATAAATCCTCCATCTTCTACTGGTCATATATTTATATTGACTACTACACACTATTGTACCAGATGGACAAAGGCATGCCCTAGCACGCAATGCACTATAGATGTGGTCATCAAATTCTTGGAAGAAAACATTATCACCAGGTTTGGAACATTGTATGCATTGGTATGTGATAATAGTCATGCTTTTTCTTCATTGAAATTCTCTAATTGGGCATTTGAATATGGCATAACATTAAAATTCTCATCTAATTATTATCCATAGGGAAATGGATTAGCTGAATCATCAAATAAAAATTTGTTTGATATAATTAGAAAATTGATTGAAAAGAACCCTAGGGAATGGCATTCTTTGTTAAAATTCATCCTTTGGGTATATCGTACTAGGATGAAAGCTGCATTAGGGAATTATCCTTATCATTTAGTCTATGGGGTAGATTTTATACTACCAATAAACTTAAAAATCCTAACCTGGCAGTTTGTACAAGAATATATTGGATTAGATGATCAAACAAAAGCCAGATTGTTGCAATTGATGCACTTAGATGAGAAACATACTCAAGCTATAGATCATTTTTCTAAACATCAATCTATAGTGAAAAGATGGTTTGATAAGCAAGCTAGATTAAAGACTTTCAGAATATCCGATTTGGTCTTGTATTGGAACAAAGCTCATGAACATAAAGGTGAACATGGTAAGTTTGAAAAGTTATGGACAAGCCCATACCAAATTTCTAAAATCTTAGGTGATAGTACTTATAGATTCAAGTCTTTGACTAGCGAAGATATCCCATTGTCTATGAATGGGCAGTTCCTAAAGCATTATTTACAGTCATAAGTAAATAGTTTTTTGTAAATAGTATTTGTAAATAGTTTAAGCAAATAGTTATTTTGTAAATAGTTTGTGTACATAGTCTCTTTTTCATAGATGGTTTTTCTTGTCTATATATATATATATATATTCATTTTTCTTTTGGGTATTGCATCATTTGGCTTTACATTAATAGGAAACCTTTGAAGGTCTACAAGTGGCATAGCCATAGAAGGAGGGTCCTCAAAGAGAACAATCCAGACCATGGAGCCAGAGTCACACAATAGAAGCAACATGGAATATGGAGGAAAATGCAGATTCAAACATGTAAACTCAATATGGAGGCTGATTCAGATTCAATTACAGTCATACAACAACATCTAGGCTTATAGATCTCACTCATAGGCCTGATATAACATGTTCAAAAATACAACATTCCTATATTCTCCTTAATATGAGATGATATCTTACATATCAAAACCTCTATTTCTCTAATCTAATCAACTCTTCTTTTCTAATGATCTATTATAATGATTTATATTACATTCAAAGATCTAAAATCATCTGCGTTAGCCAAAGATCATTATAATCTCCAATGAAAGAAAATGTAGCAAGCGCATGAATAGGTCGGCCTCAAATTTGAATTACTCCTCGGTGAATGCATAAGATGAAGTGTGGACCTATAATTAAGGTCAGGGAAACTCCATGGAACAATTCAAATCACACAATTGAGATCCATAGGTTATGAGAAAGATCCACGAGATCGAACTAGCTGTTAGATTTGAAAATTATTTCGGTGCTGGTTCAAGAAACTGCCATAAAATCTAAAAATGATAACTTTCTGAAAAAAGATCCAATCACAAAAAAATATTGGAATAAGAAAAATGAACATGTCCATGATGTAAACATATATCCATAGGGTCTAGTGAGAAAATATTATGAATGAATTGAGAAAGAACATAACAAGAATAAAAACTAAAAGAAAATATTTTTGGTTGATGCAAGATTGCCAAGAACTGAGGATGCTCCTGCATCATACATCTGGGGTTATTTTAAAAGTGATTCCCTCACTTTTTTGGGGCTAAAGGAAAACCAAAATGGTCTACCTCATCTTGAGAAATCCAAGAAGAATCCTCCACTGGTTTTTCTTTCCACTTCACAAGATAATCTTTGTACTATCTTCCACGAGTTTTCCTTCCATCCCTGACATCCAAAATCTCTTCTATCTCATCTAATTGCTATTTAGGAAAATGATCCTAAAATTTTTCTTTACTGTCTTCACTGAATTCTACTTCATGGTACTGATGTAGATATGCAACGTTGAAAATAGGTGATATACCCATGCCATTCAGTAACTCTACTTCATATGCATTTCCTGAATCAAACTTCTTCAAAATCATGCAAGGTCCAAAATTCGTCATATTCAGCTTATTGTATGTGCCAACTGGAAATCTTTCCTTCCTCAAATATACCATCACTTCATCTCCAGCTTTGAACTCCTTATGTCTCCTCTTCTCATCTACTTTCTCCTTATACTTCTGGTTCATATCTTCTAGTTGCTCCTTCACTCGAGTATGCACTTTCTTCATATTTTCTACAAATTCCTCTACTTCTGCACTCCTTTTATCTTCCATACTAATGTCTCTCAACACATATATACTTCTAGGATGAAATCCATTAACGATCTCAAAAGGTAACTTTCTGGTACTTCTGTTCACTGAATTATTGTAAGCAAACTATACTTGTGCAAGAACAAAATCCCAACTTTCGGTCTTCTCTCCAACCAATCATCGTAGAAAATTCCCCAAACTCCTATTTACTACCTTCGTCTATCCATTAGTCTGTGGGTGAAAAGTAGAACTGAACTTCAAATATATCTTCAAATTCTTCCAAAGTGTCCTCCAAAAGTAACCAACAAAATTTGTATCTCTATCTGAAACAATACTCCTAGGTAATCCATACAATCTGACCACTTCCTTGAAAAATAAGTCTGCTGCCTGTAGTGCGCCTGTTGTCTTCTTACAAGGTATGAAATGTGACATTTTAGAAAATCTATCCACCACCACAAATATAGAATCATTGCCTCTCTATGTCTTTGGTAAACCAAGTATGAAATCCATGCGGGTATCCTCCCAAGGTCTCTTCAGAACTGTCAAAGGCTTATACAATCCAACATTTTGACTACTCCCTTTTGCAACTTGAAAATTTTTGCAACTCTACAAAAATTTCCTAACATCCTTATGAATATGTGCCCAAAAGCAACTCTCACTTACTAATGCTATTGTCTTATCAATGCCAAAGTGTCCTAACAATCGTACACTATTTTTTTCTCTTACCAAGTTATCCCTCATTGAACTCTGGGGTATACACAACTGATTCCCTCTTAACTACATATCCACCTGAATGAGATAATCCAACCACCGACTCCTATCCTATAAAACTAGTTCTTTACAAGATCTCCAAGGTTCTATCCTAATACCTCCACTCTCATCTCTGTTAGTAAATTCCTTCTTCTACTTAAAGCATCAACAAATCTATTTGACTTTCCACTCCAATGCTTCAAAATAAAAGTATAACTCTGCAAGAATTCTACCCATCTCATGTGTCTCTGATTCAACTTACCTTGACTATTCAAATATTACAAAGCCTTATGATCCCTATACAATACAAAATCCTTAGGAAACAAGTAATGTATCCACTTCTTCAAGGCTTGAACTATGGCATAAAACTCCTGATCATACATTGAATATACACTCCTAGCATCATTCAATTTATCACTGAATAAGCTATTGGTATTCCCTCTTGACTTAATACTACTCCAATCGCATTTCCACTTGCATCATAGTCTACTTAAAATACCTTATTAAAATCTAGTAAAGCCAACATAGGTTGCTTAGTCACCTTCCATTTCAACAACTCAAAACTTTGATCTGCTCCAGATGTCCACCTAAAATCCATCTTATCTCCTCTCATTGTTTCTATCATAGGAATGCAAATAGAACTAAAATTCCTAATGAACTTCCACTAGAAACTAGCCAATATATGAAATGATCTTACCTCTCCAATGCTATCCAGTGTAGGCCACTCAATAATTTCTCTTACCTTCTTAGGATTCATCTTCAATCCATCCACATATATCACAAATCCTAGATATACCAATTCTTCCTTCATGAAACTACACTTCTTAATGTTTATCAACAATTGTTCTTCCCTGAACCTCTACAAAACTAGTCTTATATGCAACACATGTTTTTCTCTTCTCTTACTCAAAATCAATATGTCATCCAAATACAAAATCAAAAACTTACCCAAGAATTTCTTCAATACCTCATTCATCAACCTCATGAAAGTACTTGGTGCATTTGTTAGTCCAAAAGGCATCACTAACCACTTATACAATCCTTCATTTGTCTTAAATGTTATCCTCCACTCATCCCCTTCTCTGATTCTGATCTGATGATATCCACTCTTCAAATCTATCTTTGTAAAGTATCTAGCTCCACTCAAACAATCCATAATGTCATCCATCCGGGGCAAAGGAAATCTATACTTCAATATGATCTTGTTTATGACTCTAGAATCTGTACACATCCTCCATTCTCCATCCTTCTTAGGTCCCAGCAAAATAGGTACTACACAAGGACTTAAGCTTTCTCTAATCAAACCTTTCCTCAACAACTCTTACACTTGTCTATTCAAATCTTCATTCTTTGTAGGTGTCATTCGGTGTGCTACTTTATTAGGAAAATTGGCTCTAGGAATCAGATGTTGCAATTGTGTGCCTCAATCCCACAGGCTAAAACCTCTTGTGAGCAATTTTGATGACACTATGGAGATGTCTGGCCGACCTACTAGTTGATCCTGACTATCGTTGTGACCTCCTGAATGTCTTAGTGATCGACATCTGAAACATTAGGCGTACCCTTGGATAGTTGGGATGATGTCTCAGCGATGATAAGAAGTCTTGCCATAATCATTGTGACCTTTGGTCTGTCTGGCCGATGTGGTAATCGGCATGACTTGCTCCTATCGGTATGAAGTCCTAGTGATTGGGAGATGTCTGGCTGACAGTTGGTGTCTATCGGATATCGGGGTGACTTTGGGCGACAAGCGGTGTCGGGAAGAGTCTTGGATAGTCGGTATGTCTCATACCCACAAGGGAATTCTTGCCGATAGATATACACCTATGGTCATCGGTGTAACTCATGTGACCTCGACAAGAACTCTCAGTGAGAGTTAGAAGTCTTGCCGATTATTGGTGCTTGGTATAAGTTGAAGACTTCGATATGAAGTCTTGGTAAAAGCGACGAGTCTCCCAATAGTAAATGGTCTTCAGGATGACATGAAGTGCTTAGAGGGAAGTCTTGGCGAAAGACGATTGTCTTGCCAACTCGGTATGACATGAAGTGCTCGGTGGGATGTCTTGGTGAGAGCGGTAAGTCTTGCCAATGAGTGTTCTTCTCGGCATGACTTGAAGACTTCGGTATGAAGTCTTGGCGAACTGCGATGGTCTCGTTGATGGCTATGTGGTCTTTAGTGTAACTTGAAGGCATCAGTACGATGTCTTGGTGAAGAGTGTTTGTCTTGCCGATGGGAATCCTCATGTCGATATGACCTCTCAGTGAAAGCGATAAGTATTGCCAACTGTTGCTTGGTGTTCGGTATAACATAAAGGCTTGGTATGATCTCTCAGTGAATGACGATAGTCTTGTCGACTGTTGGACATTTCAGAGTGACCTTTGAACTTTGGTATGATGTCTCATTGAATGGCGATTGTCTCACCGATGAGAATGATGAGGTCGTTATGACTTGGGAACTTTGGTAAGATGTCTTGGTGACAAGAGGAAGTCTGAGCGACAGCTTGTGAACTCGGTATAATGTCTTGCCGATAGTGAAGATTCTTGGCAACAATGACGATTTGGGCTCTATGGCATCAGGGAGACACAGTTAGTGTCTCACCGACATGTGACACAGGTTGAATGCCCTTGACCAAGTGAAGACTGTCCGACGTGGTGCAATTTGGAAATATCAGAGAGAGTAGAATGTGAACCATTTGCTGTGAGACCGTTGCAACCGTTTCTGTGTGGAAGGGAAAACTCTACATGAGGAAATGGAAACATCTTTGATGATAATGATGCTGAGCTGGAGATTGTTGTCCGACAATTGGAAATGAATCCTTTCATTGAGCCTGTTGAGAACAAATGCATATATGTATGCATTGAACGTTCTGAATACAGCGTCCAAGAGATGAAGAGAAGAAGAGAGAGAGTCGAATGGCTAGCTGAAAGGCCGAGGCCATGAGGCCGAAGCAGAGGCAGGGTTATGCTACCAAACTCTCTCCTGTGTACTGAGTGATCAGTTGCTACCAGTTGTATCCAGAATGAACAAGATGTAATCTCTAAAGGCTATGACCCTGAAATTGTTTTGTAACCATTTGTTACAGAATAATGCAATGGCTCGATCTTTGGAGTGTGGGGTTTTTTATCTAAAAGGATTTTCCCAACGTAAATCTATTTGTGGGTATGTGCAGGATCATCATGGAAAAAATAGGCCCTTAAGTGGCAAAAAATTCAAAAAAATCAGAGTTAAGCAACTTGACATAAAAATTTGAATAAGTTACCTATATTATTTCAAAAATATGTAAGAATATAATCTATAGAAAATTGAATGTAGTTTCTAAACTACTAGGTTTGTTTAAGAAATAAAAAAAATCTATTTGGTGAAAATTTGAAATTTCAATGCAATGGTACTTAAATTTCAGGGAAAAAATAAGAAGTAGGTGTCTGTCTGACCACCCTAACCACAATAAAATTATAATATTTTTTTATAATATTTTACATATAAGTATAGGACTCATGCATGGATGTGATACATATTTTTTTGTAATTTTTTTCCAAGTAAATAATTAATTATGAATTTTTATTACAATTTTTAAAAAAATATAAAACTCATATGTCTAACCACCTTAACTTGGTCAAAACTTCATGAAATTCAATTTTTTTTTTAATCCTATAGTATGCAAAGCATAGAATGTGACGCATGTTTTGGATTCAAAAAATATGATAACGTTTGAAAGGTATAGATGTTTTTCAATCAGCCTATCAATCAGGACTTTAGTCATAATTTGAATAGAAAATGAAGAATAATTACTTATTAAATTCAAAGTAAATCATAATTTATATCAATGGAAAGTTGAGAATCTCCTTTAAAAACCCTTTTCGTTTCATCAATTTTGGGTAAGAAAATAGTTGCCAGCCACATACCCATCATATTGCCACTTTTTGGCCCATCATGATCCTGCACATACCCTTGTTCTGGTTTCTATCTTATCTTTCATGTCTGTTGGTTCTTGTTGTAGAATCTGTTAGTGCATGCTGTTGAATTTACATGTGCTTCTCTCAGAAGGATCAATGTGGGAAATAAACTATGTCTATTTTCACTTTAGGACATAGTTGTACATGTCTTTGAGGCAACCTAATCGAAATGAAAGTTACCGAAGACACTATTGTTCTTAGATATTTCTCTGAGTTACACTAAATTTTCCTTACAAGTTGTATCAGAGCCATCTTCTGGTTGTTGGTTCTAGGTATTTCACCTATGAAGATTTCTAAGTTTGTTAGGTTGGAGGAAATCTGGAGGAATGGACTGATGTATTGATCCTTTGGTGAGTGGAAGTATTGTGATATTCAGAGACAACACATAGTTTGAAGGATGGTGGAGATGGAAAAAGGAGTTGATCATGTTGTGATCTATGTCTCCTGATTGGTAGCAGTATAACCTTAGTGTATGAGGTGGATTTTCTTGCTTCGTGGCTATGTAGCAGTAAATATTTCATATTGGGTGTCTATCTGAGAGGCTCCTTGATGATATGGAGAAGCCTAGTTTGTTTTTCAGCCATGGAAGAGAGTGCTTATGCTAGGTGGTGTTTCCTGGTGTTGGAAGGCATTGTTTCCTATTAACCTCAAATACATAAAGGCTATGGAGTTAATCATCAGATGATTTGCAAGCTTCTGAAATAGCCTTTCTCCCTTTCTCGAATGAATGTACATGTTGGTGGTTTAGATTTGGCCTAATAGAGGCCTAGATTTCCTGAACTGTTGTTTTCCTTTTAAGGATGTTTTTTACTTGCATGGCTCTATGGTTTTGTAGGTTTTACACAGTTAAGCAAAACTTGTGGTCATGTGGAGCTATTGTTAAACTATTTTCTAGAGCCTGGTAGGGGTGTTGTTGGATGAGATAGTTGCAGTTTTGCATGCATGCTTTGTGCATGGTTTGAGAAGGTATGATTTATTCTCTGCATGGGAGTGTTGGTACGTGATTTGTCACTCAACATTCTTGTGGCAGTGCTTGTGGGTTCCTTGGTTATGACGCTCATTGTAGACATGCTTGGAAAATTAGGTTTGGTGTGATCTGGTGTTTGATTCATGTTGTCTACGTGGTTATCCTCTTTGATATCTCAGTTTCCAATGCGATAATGGGTTTGCATGTTCGATGTTTGTGATCTACGAGTTATGCAGTTGGTGGATTAGCTACCCATTGGCTGAAATGAGATAACTTGGATGTGGACTATCTTTATCCATGAGGTTGATTCATTTATGGTGCAGACTTGTTAACTGGCCTTGTCTGTGGTCACTTGTGCATTGGTGTGACTATTTTGAGATGAGAGGATGGATATTCTTGAGCACCTAAATGGTTGGTTATGGGAACCTAAAGCAGTTGGTCATGATGCTTGGAGAGCTCGGGTGTCACATTTCAGTGGGAGCTCTAGCAGTGACTGTGGGTTCATCACATGGTGGTGAATGGTCTTCTTTAGTGTTGCAGATGTTTCTTGGGATCCTGCTGCTGCAGAAGGGTTCTTTTGCATTTGCATGGACATTATTTGAAGATGTACAATATCTTGGAACCATGGAGGATGCTTGGAGCCTTTGGTTGAGGTGTTGGTGGTGCTTGATAGGTGATGCTAGTTTTGAGTCTATTTGCTTTTATGTCATGGTATACTCTTGGTGCACTGGAGTTTTGGCATTGTGCATTAGACCATGGTGAAGTCACTTGAAGCATGGTATCTCCTGAGGGGATATGTAGATCATGGTGTCATGATAAGTTCCTAATTCAGTTGATTGGAGCTTTGACAGTGGTCTGGTAATTCTTTGTGTATTGGGTGCTTTGATTATTTGCTTGATACTTCGTGATAGTTCAGTAATGCAGTTGAAGTTTAGCATGAGATGATTGGTTGCTAGCACTCATGGATACATGGAGAATAAGGTGAGGCTATCTTTCTTTTATGAGAGATGTGTTGTTGATTGTTACTCTTGATTAGTTTTTTAGCAGAAAGTCTGAGAATCCCACACCTTGGTTGAACATGAGTTCAATAAGAGACCTATGAGGAGATTGCTCTTGGATTAGTCATGATGACTTGTATATCTTGAAGGAGTATTCTCATTCACACTCTTGGTTTGCTCAGCAGTTTATCTTAAAGGTATTTGGCCCATTAAATTTTTCAGATGTGGTTTTTTGTTCACTTTCATGATATGGATCTTGAATTGTTGTTTAATGGTTCTAGAGGATTCATGGTGGAAGATGTATAGATTTTTTATCTCCTAGAGATTTTGTGTTATGTTATTTACTAATGAGAAATGGTAGGAGATAATGTATTGGCTGATTTCCTGAAATGGGGAATGAACTAGTTTGATCTTCTTTGAGATGCTTACATCCATGTTTTTTAAATTGGTTTGATCTTGGTGATTGAATGAATGGATGTTGTTAAGGATTTTCTTTTGGGTCATGAAAAAGATCATTCTTGACATAGCTGGCTGTTAGAATTGTATGTAGGAGGATGCTCTATAGGAACATGATGTGCATAATTTATCTCTTTAGTCTTGGTTTTCCTCCTGGATGGTGTGGAGATCTTGGAAGAACTGTGAAGACTTACATAGTGAGAAAAATGTTTCTTGTAACAGTTTGTTGCAGGTTGTGCATATCATTGTGGATATTTCCTTGGTGCTACATGGTTACATATTCTATGTGATGTTATTGGTAGACTTGTGATGCATTTTGATCTTTCAAATCTGGATTACTCAGGCAGTGGGAGTTCCTATATGTGTCTTGTCGTCTTCGACTGGTTGGCACTTGGAGCTTGTATTTGCCATTGATGACTTGATTCTGGTTTGTCATAAGTTTACTAATGTTAATACCTCTGAGGTATGTGAGATTGGATGGAATAGCATGAGCTGTGGGTGCTATTTTCAGTCGTGTGGTTTTATTAGTTGGATGGGAGCAGTTAGTCTGACTGTTGTTCTAATTGGTGTTTTATATCTTGTTTCTAGAGAATGACTTCATTGGTGTGTTTTGTTTGAATATTTGAAGTTGATATTACTTCTGTATAGTGCTTGAGCACAGTGAAGTGGTAGCAGTATCTTGTTGATGATATCATTGGGATCTTTTGCTTGTGTTCGTTGGAATGGTGCTTATTCACCTTGGTTTGAATCTTTCTTCCACAGGTGGCATGTTGGAAGATGACAAGGTTTGTTGCCTAAATGGTGGACATCTTGGATGTTGGAGAAAAATTCTTGGAGCATGAGAGCATGTTTGAGGTCTATGTGGGTCCCTAGAAGGCTATGATCAGTTTCATTTTGGTTGCTTCGTTGGACAGTGAGTTGCAGTTGGATGCCTAGTCTTGGTTGCAGATTGTCTGGTGGACTGAATCTGTGGAATCCTGTTGATTGGGTGTCTTGAGTGTTGCAGGGTCTGAACTGGTGGAGCTAGTGTGATCTTAGTTTCTAGTTGCTTTGGAGGTGCCTATGAGATCTTTGTCAAGTGGGAGATTGTTGGAATTGAGTGTCTCAATCCCACAGGATGAAACCTCTTGTGAGCAATTTTAGTGAGACTATGGAGATGTCTGGCTGACCTACTAGTTGATCCTAACTATCGCTGTGACCTCCTGAATGTCTTGGTGATTGGCATCTAAAACCTTCAGCATGCCCTTAGATAGTCGGGATGATGTCTCAGTGATGATAGGAAGTATTGCCGATATCGGTGTGACCTTTGGTCTGTCTGGCCAATGTGGTAATCAGCATGACTTGCTCCTATCGGTAGGAAGTCTTGGCAACTAGGAGATGTTTGGTCGACGATTAGTGTCTATCAGATATTGGGGTCACTTTGGGTGACAAGCAGTGTCGGGGAGAGTCTTGGACAATTGGTATGTCTCATACCAACAAGGGAAGTCTTGCTAATAGATATACACCTGTGGTCATCGGTGTAACTCATGTGATAAGAAATCTTGGTGAAAGTTAGAAGTCATGTTGACAGATGGTGCTCGACATAACTTGAAGACTTTGGTATGAAGTCTTGGTGAAAGTGATGAGTCTCGCTGATAGTAAAAGGTCTTCAGGATGACATGAAGTGCTCAGTGGGAAGTCTTGGCAAAAGATGATTGTCTTGTCAACTTGGTATGACATGTAGTGCTCGGTGGGATGTCTTGGTGAGAGCGGTAAGTCTTGCTGATGAGTGTTCTTCTCGGTATGACTTGACGACTTTGTATGAAGTATTGGTGAACTGTGATGGTCTCACCGATGGCTGTGTGGTCTTCAGTGTAACTTGAAGGCATCGATATGATGTCTTGGCGAAGAGTGTTTGTCTTGCTGATGGGAATCCTCATGTCGGTGTGACCTCTCAGCGAAAGTGATAAGTCTTGTTGACTGTTGCTTGGTGTTCAGTATAACATAAAGGCTTGGTATGATCTCTCAGCGAATGACGATAGTCTTTCCAACTATTGGACATTTCAGAGTGACCTTTGAACTTCAGTATGATGTCTCATCGAATGGCGATTGTCTCGTCGATGATAATGATGAGGTCATTATGACTTGGGAACTTTGGTAAGATGTCTTGGTGACAAGAGGAAGTCTAAGCGACAGCTTGTGAACTCAGTATAATGTCTTGCCAATAGTGAAGACTCTTGGTGACAATGATGATATGGGCTCTGTGGCATCGGGGAGACACGGTTAGTGTCTCACCGACATGTGACACAGGTTGAATGACCTTGATTGAGTGAAGACTGTCTGACGTGGTGCAATTTGGATAAATCAGAGAGAGAGTAGAATGTGAACCATTTGTTGTGAGACAGTTGCAACCATTTCTATGTAGAAGGGAAAACTCTACACGATGAAATGGAAACATCGTCGATGATAACGATGTTGAGCTGGAGATTGTTGTCTGACAATTGGAAACAAACAGTTTCACTGAGCCTGTTGAGAACGAATGCATATATGTATGCATTGGACATTCTGAAGACAGAGTCCAAGAGCCGAAGAGAAGAAGAGAGAGAGCCAAATGGCTGGCTGAAAGGCCGAGGCCATGAGGCCGAAGCAGAGGCAAGGTTATGCTGCCGAACTCTCTTCTGTGTACTGAGTGATCAGTTGCTACCAGTTGTATCTAGAATGAACAAGATGTAATCTCTCAAAAGGCTATGAGCCTGAAATTGTATTGTAACCGTTTGTTGCTAAATAATACAATGGCTCGATCTTTGGAGTGTGGGGTTTTTTATCTAAAAGGATTTTCCCCTCGTAAATCTATTTGTTCTGGTTTTTGTCTTATCTTTCATGTATGTTGGTTCTTGTTGTAGAATTTGTTAATGCATGTTGTTTAATTTACATGTGCTTCTCTTAGAAGGATCAATGTGGGAAATAAACTGTGTTTGTTTATGCTTTAGGACATAGTTGTACATGTCTTTGAGGCAACCTAAATGAAATGAAAGTTACCGAAGACACTACTGTTCTTAGAAATTTCTCTGAGTTACACTAAATTTTCCTTACATTAGATCCATGCAATGACTAATACTCCTCACCGGTGGCAATCCATCAGGTACATTATTTGAAATTACCTCTTCATACTTAGTTAGCAACTCCTTTACCTCTTCTGGTTGTTTCTCTATATGCTTCAAGTCTTCATCCTTCTTAGGAACCAAGGCATAACACATGTTCTCAAGTCTCAATCCATCCAGAAATCTCCTTCCATCAACCAAACAAATTCTAGCATGCATACAAACCTCAACCTTAGGAACATCTTCCAATGGCAACAAAGACTACTTCATCCCATTAGCAACAATGGTATATGTGTTCTTCTTTCCATCATGAATAGCATGTCTATCAGACTACCAAGGTCTTCCCAAAAAAATATGGCATACATCCATAGGCATGATATCACACAAAACATCATCATGGTAATTTCCTATCTTTAGTTTTACCGAACATTGTTCACTTACCAGTATCTTATGCTCATCTTGAATCCAAGCTATCTAATAAGGTTTCAGGTGTTTCAACCTTTCTAACTTCAATTTGGTCACCATTTCTTCAGAAACCAGGTTCTCTAAGCTTCCACTTCCAAAAATTACTCTGCAACATTTACCAGCTACCTTGCATCTAGTCCTAAACAAATTCTTTCTCTACAACGGTTCTGCTCCATCTCACTTTGACACAATACTCTTCTATTCACCAACGGTTCTCCATCTACCATTTTATTAGATGATCTAGAATGATCTTCCTCAACAAAGTTTGTCCTTCTACTATTTTATTCTCTCTACTTGTCTCTCCCTGATTACATTCAAATGCTCTATGTCCTTCTCCACCACATTTAAAACAAGTTCCCTTGAACACTCTTTTCTCCTTATCATCTTTTCTATAACCCTCATTCTGGTAACCAATCTATCCTCCTCTTCGGTAAGAATTTCCATCATCTCTATGGTATGAATTATCATTCTTACTAACTTCCTTATCTTTATTTTGATCTCCAAAAGTTCCTCTTCCTCCTCCAGTAAAAATTTTTCCTCTCTGAGATCTTCCTCCTCTTCCTCTATGTCTCTGATCCTATCTTTTATTCAACTTTTCTTTTGCTTTTAGGGAACATTGATATGCCTCTTCCACACTTTGCAACTTAATCAAACTAATCTCATCCTATATAGATGGTCTCAAGCCATTCACATATCTGGCTACTTGCTCAATCTCATCCTTTGAATGTATAGATCTAATATTCAACTTGTAGAACTCCTTAGTATACTATGTCACACTTAACTCCTTCTACTTCAAATTCTACAACTTCTTGAACAAATTGATTTGATAGTCTACTAGCATAAAAAAAAATTTCAACTTATTCACCATCCGATCCCATGATTTTATCTTTTATTTTCATCTTCTTTTCCTATCTATCTACAAATGTTCCCACCAAAGGGATGCATGTCCTTTCAACTTTGTACAAGAAAATTTCACCTTCTTATCTTCAGTGGTACCTTCAAGATTAAAACACTTTTCCATCTCTATTATCTAATCAAGCAATTCATCTAAATCCAACTTACCTCTATAATCTAGTGGATGGAAATGTGGATTTGTATTTTCTCTAGTTAAGGATCTTATGAACCTCTCTTCTCTCTGATGCAAGATAGGTTGATCTTCTCTTCCCCTTTCTTCCTGTACTTCTACCTCTTAATCACTCACATCATCAATTGGTCAACCTCTCCTTTGGGCCATTTCAACTACATCTAATCTGGCAACAATTCCTCTCAACATCTCCATTAAAGTTGGGTCTACGTCTCCATGCACTCCATTTCCTCTAACATTTATTCTTCCTACAATCTTTAGATAAGTCTTCTGTAGTTGCAGGTTAGATCCTCTGTCTGTCACCCCACAAAAAATATTCAACAGGACTCTATGAATTCTGATGGCCTCTCACAGATCAAATCTCGCTCTAATACCAATCTGGCGCAACCATGGAAGGAGGGTCCTCAAAGAGAACAATCTAAACCATGTAGCAAGAGTCACACAATAGAAGCAACACAAAATATGGAGAAAAATGTAGATTCAAACATGTTCGTTAACAAAAATCCCAATTACAATTGGCTAGAAACATCTGGGCTTATAGATATGGCTCATAGGCCTAATATAACATGTTCAAAAGTAAAATATTCCTATATGCTCCTTAATACAAGCTGAAATATTACATATCAAAACCTATATTTCTCTAATCTAATCAACTCTGCTTTTCTAATGATCTATTACAATGATTTATATCACATCCAGAGATCTAGAATCATTCACATCAGCCAAAGATTGTTACAATCTCCAATGAAAGAAAATGTAATGGGCACATGAATAGTTCGGCCTCAAATTTGAATTACTCCTGGGTGAATGCACAAGATGAAATGTGGACCTATAATTAAGGTTGGGGACACTCCATCGAACAATTCGAATCACACTGTCGAGATCCACAAGTTACGAGAAAGATCCACAAGATCGAACTAGCTATTATGTTTGAAAATTATTCTGGTGTCGATTCAAGAAACTGCCATAAAATGTGGAAGCAATAACTTTCTAGAAAAAGATCCAATTGCACACAAATATTGGAATAAGGAAAATGAACATGTCCATGATGTAAACATAGATCCACGTAGTCTTGTGAGAAAATATGATGAATGAACTGAGCAAGAATAGAAGGAGAACAAAAATTGAAAGAAAATATTTTTGGTTGATGCAAGATTTCCAAGAACCAAGGATTCTCCTGCATCAACAAGTCAATATAATGTCAACTCTGTAAGTTTAATCTATATTCTAACTTGATTTTTTTTTCCATTTATAAATTGTTTGAGAATTGTACAATTTTATATACTTTGATTAGTATGAACATTCAGTTGATGTTGAGATACAAACAAATGCATTTAAATTCATTCTATTGAAATTTGAGATAATAGTTGTTTGTATTAATTGAAAAATCAAAAGGCTAACTTTGCTACCACTATAATTCCCAACCTAATAGTAGGATTCGTTGCTCGCAAGTTGATAAAAGAGTTATCATTGCAATATCAACAGTGAAAAAATGAGCTATCATTTCCATATCTGAATAAAAAAAAAGGGTATCAACTCATTAGGCCATCCAAATAACTCTACTAGGGCTATGGACGCCTAATCGATAGTAGAGCTATGTTTGGGGGAATTACGGAGATAACCTTGTTGGGGCTATGGATGCTTGACTACTAACAAGGCTTTATCCCTGGTTGGCTTAAAAGGAATTGTCATATTATGTAGATTAATACAAACAATTGCTATTTCCAAGTTTACTGTGGGGGACATAATCAATTGCAAACATGTGAGCTCAATAATAATTAATCTTGCATGCTAACAGAAGTAAAATTTGAATGTGGAATAAGGACCCATTGATTTGCTTGAGTTTCTATTGTTTTTTTAGTTTTTTTGCTTGCTAGTTGTTGTGTGGTCTCACAACACGCCCCATTTTTCCCCTTTGCAAAATGTGGACCCCCCCTTTTTTTTCCTTTTCCTTCCTCTTTTTTTTTCGCTCGCTTCTGCATTGTTTTGATGCTCGATCGATTGCTGATTTCCTCTCTCATATTCACTTGGCCTCTTTGTTTTCATATCCTTTTGCTTCCCATTTTTCATGTTTTGGTATGCTCCTAATGTTTATTATGTTACGAAAAACAAGAATCCAAAAGTCTTGTGTTTGACCCAAAAGAATTTATATCTTCATAAGATTCTAGCTCCGGCCAGTATTTCATTGATCAAAGTTTTTTAAACCTGGTAATTTCTTATTTTCTTATGAGAGACTGGTATTTTATTATTTCTTTTTCCTAAAAGTGGGGAATCGGGGAGTCTATTTTGAAATTTTGTCAAATTTATCTTTTAGAATCAGTTTCTAATCTTTTCTTTCGTTTTGGTTTTCTCTTTCATTAGAAGGTATTTATTGGATCCTTGTGTTGTTTGCCCATTTGAAAAGCAATATCAAAAAGATTTAATCTTGGTGATCACCAATTGATCACATATCATTTAATGACATAATGACCATGCCATCTTTCTTCTCAAATAGTGAGCCAATGCAGAAATCTAGGTGTTTTTGATTTGGACCATAATATGTAATGATTGCACCTTTATTCTAGGAATTAATCTAAAATAATAGGTAATTAATGAAGGTGGCGAACTACCTGTGTACTTGGCACCACCTCAAGCATGCAATTTCTTTTACAACTCTCCACTTTGTACAATATTGCAAATTTGCTAAGGACATTGAATTAACAAAATGACATTGGCACGGAAAGAGAGGTAAATATTGAGAAACTAAGATGTAACTACCAAGGGTTTTGAAGTTGCATTATGAAGAATCGCCATTATTAATGAGAACTAGGTATGTTTTGAATAACTAATATTTTGTTAAGTGTTTCTTAGGCTCAAAAAATCTTGATAATGGTATTTCCCATTCAGAAATTGAAATGTTGATTATTCTCTGATTTGTTAAATTTAATTGAAAATGAATTGAAAATTTTATGAAACATAAGTTTTGGTTAAATCTAACCCTAACTCACACATAAGATACATATTTTGAAAATTGCAGAGGAAATTATATACAAATTGAGTACTTCTGATGCAAGGGAAGAAGATGAATTTAAGTATTGCAATTAACAAGCATACCCATCAATGTAGTGGTTATAGACACTAATATGGGATGGTCTTCCAACATTGAAATACATTCACGACTATTACAAGAGAATTCTTCTTAGTGTACCAAGAGTGTTGTGGAAAATAGGTTACTTCCTGCAGGAGGGTTTCCACCAGCAATGGAAGCTCCTGAATTAGTTATGCAATGTATAAATCATTACAACCTAGCCAAGAGGATTGTTGAGAAACAAGGGAGAATTTATATAGACCTATCATAGAAAGAAATCATATACACATTTGGTCCCCCCATTTATGCACAAATGTTCAAATTCGACCTAAAGGCCAAGACTAGGACATATCAAAGCGCTGAAGAGCATTATAGAGAAATTATGAACAACCAATGGTGCCAATAGCCAATTACACAACAAAACAAGGTAATTCAAACTTCTATATTTAAACAATAAATACAAGACATTATAACTGTGTTGAGTAGAGTCGTTGGTTTAAGAGATGCAAGCAAATTTGAACCCTGGATGTTCAAGATAGTATCCTGCATGATAGAGGGTCTTGTGGAAATTGCATAGGGAAAAACTGATAAGTGAAAGACTACATGAAAAAATTACTACATTCTACAAAACTAGATTCTTCTACATGTCATCATATGTTATTTACTCTTGTACTATTAGAGCCAGTAAATAAGGGTTGAAACAAATTGGTACTTTAGGGACAAAGGTTGGCAACAATTTAATATATGCACATCTACCCCAAATCACAGTCCAAAGGTATAAAGATTATTACATGAAATTTCATGATTTTTTCTCCATGAAATTGGTGAGAACAATGGAAGGTGATAAAGTTAAAATATTATCCCTGGAAGCATAAAATGCCATTTCGCCTATGGGAGGTTTGTACATGTATAGTTCCCAACTTACTCCTACATTAAAGTGGAGGGATTTGATGGACACCCAATCATGCTACACAGGTATCCTACAAATAAAATTGTTTTATTGGAATTAGTGAGACAGTTAAAACCATCTCAGGCTCTTTATAGCCATGCTCACAAAAAGAGCTCTTTTTAATTTCCCATTACAATAGGAAATTATAAATGTAGTGCAATTAGAGTAATTGATTTATGTGGAGAATAATTGAGGACCTACCATTTTAAATAATTCCCAATCCAAAGAATGCATTATGATATTGAAGGAAATATTGCTAAAAATATAGCTATTTTTCATGCTCATGTGCCTCATCTAGAAGATTATTGGCTTAACTGTGAAGATGAGCATGTGGTAAGAAGAAGAAAATATGAAAGAATGACTTTAATATTTGCTTGGATGCTCAAGATTTATGACATCGAAGACCAATTGGAAGAAAATAATGGCCAGGTGTTGAATCAATTTTACAATGATGATAGGGTATATGATGAACCCGTTCTAGACCCAGGTGTTGATGATGAAGATATGATATCAATTGATGAGTTCAGTAGACTAGTGTTAAGGTATACTCAACATTAGATTGATGATTTTTGCAAAGGTTTGAGAGAAAACAGAATCAAATATATCTTCTCAGAAGATAAAAGAAGGAAAAAAAGAGATGAAACTGCTTTTGAAAGTGGAGAGCCTAACAAGAAGAAAATAAAGGCTAGTAAGGGTATGTGCAGGATCATGATGGGCCAAAAAATGGAAATATGATGGGTATGTGGCTAACAACTATTTTTTTACCCAAAATTGATGAAATGAAAAGGGTTTTTAAAGGAGATTCTCATCTTTCCACCAATATAAATTATGATTTACTTTGAATTTAATAAGTAATTATTATTAATTTTCTATTCAAATTATGACTAAAGTCCTGATTGATAGGCTTATTGAAAAACATGTATAGCTTTCAAACGATATCACATTTTTTGAATCCAAAACATGCATCACATTTTATGCTTCATATACTATAGGATTAAAAAAAGAAAAATTGAATTTCATGAAGTTTTGACTAATTTAAGGTGGTCAAACATACGAGTTTTTTATTTTTTTTAAATGTCGTAATAAAAAATTCATAATTAATTATTTACTTGGAAAAATATTACAAAAAAATATGCATCACATCGGGGCATGAGTCCTCTACTTATATCTATTTAATCTTATTAAAAAATATTATCATTTTATTGTGGTTAGACAGACACCTACTTCTTATTTTTTCCCTAAAATTTAAGTACCACTGCATTGAAATTTAAAATTTTCACCAAATAGATTATTTTTAAAAAAAAACCTAGTAGTTTAGAAACTACATTCAATTTTCTACATATTCTATTCTTACATATTTTTGAAATAATATAGATATCTTATTCAAATTTTTACGTTAAGTTTCCTAACTCTGATTTTTCTAATTTTTTTGCCACTTAAGGGCCTATTTTTTCCATGATGATCCTACACATACTCGTAAGGTGACTCCAGGTATGAGAATTGAAGAAAGAACCCCTGAAACTACAAGACAAGAAGTTCCCATAAAACCATCTGATAAACAAAAAGGTGTAGAGACAAGTAAAGATAAATCAAAAGTGAGACCTAAAGGTGCATCTTCCTCTATAACTATACCAATAACAAGAGTAATTATTGATGAAGGAATAGGAGCAACATAGAATGTTGGTGCACAAACTAGGTTTGCATCTCAAAGGGTTGCAACACTATTTACCTCTCCCCCTTTTGTTAATATGGCTAGTATGAAACAAGCACTGGGAGGGACTCTTATGGCTTTAGAGGAAATTTCTAAGGAAGATGAAGCTAGAATTAAAGAATAGGTGGAAAAATGGGGTCCTATGTGGGAAAAAGTGAAAGAAAAGAAGTCTAATGATAAACCCATGCTACACTCGGTGATAGAAGAAATTCAAGATACAAGCTCTAACCCCATAAATATTGAAAAAGAAGAGTTTATTCAAGGAACACTCGTCTTAGAGGCAGGAAACCTTAGCGTACTTGAAATGGAAATAGGGGAGATTGCAGAGCATAATCCTATTAATGAAAGAATTGTTGAAGTTACTCTTGATTCCCAGCCTTCACTTGCAAATATGAAAAATGTAATGAACACTCCCAGGCATTTGAAGAATTAGAGAAAGGCCATGTTGAAAATGAAATTGAAACTAAAATTGTAAGAGAAGAAGCTACACAGTTTGCAGAAGAGGGAATTGAAAATAGAGAGAATCTTGGTGTAGTCGTGAATGAAGAAGATAATGCTGAGAGATGAAATGGAAAATCTGGATAGATAGGAAAATATAAGTCTCCAAACAAAGGAAGAAGTGTCAAATCCTACCAATCCCAAATCTATGCTAGATATCACTAAAGAAATCCCCATTTCAAAAAATGTGGCAAGTCAAATAGAGGTTCCTGAAACAAGTGGTAAATATGAACAAAGGAATGTTATAGAGGTACAACAATATGATGGTATACCTGATTGGTTAATTAGGGAATTAGCTTCTCTAATGGAAGTGGAAGTATTACCTTTGAATCTTAATAATTTTATACAAGAAGTAGGTACTCCTAAACCTAGGTATAGAGCAAAGACAAAGCATGTCATATACAGGAATGCAGATGGAAATATAACCATTCAGATAGCCACTCCAACAAATGATAAAGAAAAACATGAAATAATGCCTAAGGAGTATAAGATCACAAGTATTAATCTTGGGCACTCATCATGGCAACAAGAGTTAGAAGAAATAAAAGTAAATTTAAATGCTACTGTTTCCAGAGTACAAAAATATAAACAAAAGAAAAGAGAATTAAATAAATGGGTTGCTACCTTGGAACACTTCATTAATTCATTAACTTTATCTAGTCGAGAACAAGCTGAACTACCCCAATATCTAGTGTTGGTGTCATAGGAGCAAGTAGATGCAATTGTTGCAATTCATCATAAAATCAACATGTTTGAATAATGGATTCAATATTCAGTAAAGTAGGGAGAAAAATTTATTACATATGCAATAAGAAAGTACAAGGAAGCATTCCATCGTTCAAAGAAATTAAAAATATTTGAAGATGAATGTGAACTTCTCCAGGAGTAGGTCATCGAAGAAAGGTGAAACATTGAAATTCTCATGCAGCCAGACATCCAAGAATTAATACAGAGTAATGTAATATCAGGACATGAAATTTCATTGCCATGAAAATGGAAGAAACAACTGAAATGAGAAGGTGACATGTTAATACAATGTATTGAAGGATTTAAAAAAGTCACCATTGTGTGCAAAAGATTGATTAGTGAAAATGAAGAATTTATTAAAATGCTAGCACATCAAGGTTTTGATCCTCAAACACTAGGATAGGAGGAAAAATAAGCTAAAGCTTTCAAGGAATGGATAGAAATAAAAAATAGAGATCTTGTTCAATTTTTAATGCTAGAGGTCATTGACGAAATAATACAATCCAAAAATGTTATAACCAAGTATGAATTAGACAAAGCACAAAAAAATGACATCATACTTCGAGTAACTAAAGAATATATTAGGATCAAGCTCACTTGGAGAGAAATACGAAGAATTTCAAAAGAGCACATGCATCAAGTATTAAGGTATTTTCAAGAATATCAGTTGAAGAGAGAAGGAAGAATCCTAGAGCCCGAGTCATAAGTGAAAAGAGAAAGAACCGAATACCCGATACCAGAAATATGATGAAGTTTATTTTGGTTTCAATAAAAAATTTGCAGGTTGATCCTAGTTCCGGTATGTGTTCCTCACTCTGGTGCTTTGGAAGGAATCTGGTATCCCCAGTTAATGGAAAGTGTTTGTGTTGAAGTATGAAGAAAAGTGTTGCTACAGACGAATTCAAAGCCTTGACTTATTCTAGAATGTTCTTGATGATAGTTGGCAGATGCCACGTGCCACATTTTAATTTGTTGTTTCTAATTCTTTGGATTGAATTTTAGGTTGAACTTCTGGAGCCTTGTTTCTATAAAAGGCTATCTCATCCTTCATTTTTATTTTAAGTTTGGAATTTGTGGATGTCAGAGGAGCATAATTTTTTTAAGTTTTGTTCTTTTCTCAATTTTTATGAACCATTCTTGTGTAAAAATTTGTATGCACGTAGACATTAATTGATATCGGAGCTTTATGGATAGCTACCTATCTCATTATCTTTTGTAGCTAGTTTTGTAAGTTCGGTTGAACATGACTATATACTACACCATTTAAGGGTACATACAGAACCTACTCGGTGTCCATAAATGAAACCCTCTCTTTAAAATATTGCACCATTTTATATGTAGTTGTGAAGCAATCTGGTGAAGTATAAAGCAGTTTGCTCTGTTTTGATTAATTCTTTGGGGTATCCATGGAGAATAACCTAGAATTTTTTTTATTTTTTAGTATTTTTTATACTTTGTTTTTGAATAGATGTTTAATACTTGAAAATGTTCCAAAAAAATTTAAATGAATGGAAAGAATTTTGTTGAAAATATTTTATTTTCCATGAAGTTGTTGAATGCTTAATGCTAAATCTACTTAAATGATAGCAAAGTATTTGTGATGTTCATGAAATATTATGTTGAATCTTTTGATTTCATGATGTTATTTGATGAATGAAGTGAAATTTTATGTTAAATTCTTATAATTCTTAGCAAAGCTAGAGATAACCATAGTCCCTTTGAGATTAAAAAAAATATCACATCATTACCCGAGAGTGACCCTAGTGCAACCATGACCTGGAGACTTGGGATTGAACTTAAGCCAATCTTTGTCCTATAATGTAGAATTTCCCCTTAGGTTGTCTTTGTTCCATATCTTTCTAGAAGGATAGGCTCTTTGTGGTCTTGTCTGTGTAGATTTTATTTGACCTATTTTCTACGAGTAAAATCATTTTTCAACACTAATAATTGGAAACCTTACGTCCCTAATAGCGTTGCCATTCTGTTGGTTGTTTGAACAAACTAATTAGATCTCGCTAGGTATCTATGATTTTCTAGACTCAATTCTCGAATACCTGTAAGATAATTGGCCAATGAACGAGATACACCACCAATTTATTTTTCTCCTACACTTCAGGCTCTACAAAACCTAGAAGGGTGGTCCCACAATGTACACTATACAATTATTTCACACACATCATGTATACATTGCATATTCAAGCAGATATATTCTCACCTATGACTAATAAGATGAAATTACTCAAGAATTTGGAAATTCCTTGAATGAATTATGCATCCCAATCTAAGAATATGAAATAATACAAACCACGGAAAATTAAAGATAGATCAATGATTATTTAAAAGATTGTTCTCAAGTCGGGTAACTAGAACCAAGAGAAAGATGTAAAGGGTTAGGATCAGTGCCATTATCTATGGGCTAGGAGTCTAAGAAAATTGAAATATAAGGCATATTTAATTTTGAACACCCATGATCTCAGTGACATTTACTTTGTAGTTCACAATTTTGTAACCAAACTCTAAAGACTACTTATCAGATCCAATCATCCTGGATACGAATTCATGAATTGATTTTAGTATTTTAACCCATTCCATGAACAAGAGCTAAAACCAAAACATATATCACAACAAGAAAATGATGAAAATTAATGAAATGATATTTGATTAGAATTTTCATTAATAATTTGAATACAAATCTAAATGGAGAGACTATAGACTCAAAATATCTCCATTATCATTCAAGTATGCTCAGAAACCATACATTTGACAAAATCTACTATCTAGACTCAAAGCATTAGACTAGGACTTAACATATTCACCTTGTGTTCTCAATTTTCACAATTAGATTCCAAAATTCAACAAAGGACCCGCACAAATGGCCCTAAATTCCCTTTTATAGAACAAGGGAGAAAAAACAAGCCTCAGGCCAAATGTACACATGTCACATTATAATTGGACCACTACAAAACATATTCCCTAATTTAGTTATATTTGAATTATTCAAATTGGAGGGAATACACTTGAGATAAAGAATATTTACATGTGTTGTAAGAAGCAAAACCACCTTCCCAAAAGCAACATGTCAAAAAGAATAATCTTCTAAGTTGTATCATGTCAATTTCATTGAGAAAAATGACAAAATGATGCAAAAGTAAGTTAGCATTCCAGTCAACATTCCACATCATCAACAACTGATATTTACCTATGAAACATACATTTTATACATTGTAACTTCTGAGGCCAGACCTATACTATACTTGACCAATTATATGTTTCACCATCATGTTTACAAACCTAGTCGACCAACCAATACCCTTCCCCATTCTTCATATTCTTCATCAAATGTCTAGTTGAAATCGATGATTTCATCCAACTTCTTCCTATATGGGGAATACTTAGTCATCACAAAATTAGATTCCTTGTCAAAGTCCTCTAGAAAACTGATAATAAATGTCAAAATTTCTCAAAGTGTCATTAAAGGTACTAATATTAACCTTCTTGCAAATTTCATTCACTTGGGAAGAAATAACATTGTCCATCTCCTTTTTCCACATTTGCAATGACTCGGTTTAGTATAAGTGAGATGGATATCTAGAAACAATGAAAAATCTACCAAATAATAATGAGCTTTTAATTCCCTTATCTTCTATTCTAGTTGGGCTATGTATCCCTGAAACTTCTGCTCACTGAGTTCACTCACAATTGTATATGTTGGAAGCACATTAGGGTATGTATCCTAATGTTGGCTAGCTCCAACTATTGTCAACTTCAATCTCTCAACCCTTGGAATCCACTTATTCAAGATTGGCATAGCCAATTCCTTATCTCTTTGACATAATCCTATTGCTCACATCATTAGGGCATAATTGTCATGCACACTATTTAGTTTGTCCTAGATTTTCATATTTAGATGCTCCAAGACAATATGAACAATCTTTGAGATATTCTCATACATTATGTCTTGTGTTTGTTCTAGCAACTTTTTATATATCTCAACTTGTGAAAGAATTTGTTCCCTTGTAGGTGCGTTAGATGAACTAGGACCTGATTTGCTTGGTTCCTCCACTAAAAGTGGCTCTTGTCCAAAATTATATGGCACCATTGCCAAGGCCTGATCTTAAGGGGAAGATTAAGAATGTTCCATTGGAGAAGGTGGAGATAGTCAACTTGAGCTGGCCTAGCCATGATCTCTCTGTATTTCCTCCTTTTTCTTATAAAACACTAGTTTTGTCTCTAGCACAACTACCTCTTATTGAGTTCTATCATATTCATTGAGTAGCTCATGGTACTTGTTCTTGAATTTGTCCCTTTCAAGGGTAAGGTGTTCCACAGTTTCTTTAGTGAATCTATTAGCATTAACTTACATATCAGCTACTTCCAAGATAGGGGTATCAACAACTCTTCTCACAAGTAACTACCCACTGACATTAGATGACTCGAAAAACACTAGTTTCCTAGATTCCACAGACAATGAATAGATTACCAGTGTGTCCCAGTCTTTAGTAAATGTAGATATGTGAAGTGCCATATCTAACTCCTCTTTTGTTTGCAATATAGGACTTTTAGCCCTTCATATAACATCTAGGACTAGAACATCAACAATGTCCCATTCAAGAAACAATAACACACCACATTTTTTTACAAACTCTCTTCCATCTTGGGCATTAATATTTTGAAATTCATTCTTCATAATGCTCTTCACATTGGCTTGAATGACACTTTCAGGTAACTATGGATGAAAAGTCCTTTCAGTGGCCACTTTCTCTGCATATTCTACAACTTTAGATTTCCACCAAAAATATCTAAATGCAGATATTTCAACAAAGGAGTCATCTTTCATAAACCTCTTACAAGCTTCAATCCTCAAGTCATCTACACTATTTAGACCACTAATATCAATTTTTCATAATCTGAGACTGCTTTAAATTGAACTTGAGGAAATTTACCCTATAGTAGGGAGCATTCCTTGTTTCATATCCTCAAGAGTGATAAATATATCATCTTCATCTATATCAAAATATTTGACCACTCCACTTGCCTCAGTTCTTTGCTTCTTGAGGGGTGGCTTCTCCAATGGAGCAAGATCTCTTGGGGGTGAATCAAGATCAATTACAGGTGGAGGAATCTACCCTAGAGATGATGGCATTACTCTCTTAGAAGAAGTTTCCTTTGATCCCTCAAAAGTGATAGGGGTCAGCAAGGTTTGTTCTTCATCCACTATTTTCTTCCTTTTGGAGTAAATTCTTAGTTGCTTTGGTGGTTGATAAGTAGGCCTTTCTTCCAATGTTACATTGGTATCTTCTTCAACCACTCTTTCTTTTCGTTTGTCTATAACCTATCGTTTCTCCTTCAATATACCAACTACATTCTCAAGATTATTCCTAACATACATAGCCCAACTAAATTCATCAGGTATATTTGGTAGAGGATTATAATTGGGATCCTTCTTCCATTTTGCTTCTAACATTTTCCTATAAGAAAGGTATTTAGATTTCCTTTCATCTTGCTCTAGAAAGCTAAAAATGTTTCTGATGACATCTTTAGGGTAATCAAAGTTATGCACAAAAGTATGCATCCTTTTATCTGCTTTCAATTTGGAAATAAAACCCTTGGGATCATGATTCCTTTGGCACATAGTCTCTAACTTGTAAGGTGCCAATAGATGTACTAATTGCTTCCATTCCCCTTTCACAAGAACATAATTGACAAACGTTTCCCACTCTGGAAAGAATGAACCTTTCCTTGATGTATCAGGTAAGTGTACTATCTGTGAAGCTCACAACTATCTCATGATCTCAAGAAATCCTATCCTTAGTGGCACATCTCTCAGAAAAACATATGGATCTAGACCATTACCATATACTCTAAAAAATGTTTTATTAGGGTATAAAATCGAGTCTCCCTAATTGTGGCTCAAATTCAATTCTGGCCTCAACTCCATAGGTCTCAAGAATTCATGAATCTCTTTAAGAATTCTTTATGGTTCATAGATCAAGGATCACCTTATTCTTGATGCAAAAGCATTTTGGAACATCACATAATTATACTTCAGATCATCCTTGTCCAAGATTTGGGTCCAACACTGAACAGACAAATCAATACCTTCTACGCTCCTTTTCAGAGTTATATCTGGGTATGTGTAGGATCATCATGGAAAAACAAGCCCTTAAGCGGTGAAAAATTTAGAAAAATTAGAGTTATTCAACTTGACGTAAAAATTTGAATAAGTTATTTATATTATTTTAAAAATATGTAAGAATAGAATCTATAGAAAAATGAATGTAGATTCTAAACTACTAGGTTTATTTAAAAAACAAATCTTTTTGGTGAAAATTTGAAATTTCAATGCAGTAGTAATTAAATTTTAGGAAAAAATAACAAGTAGGTTTCTGTCTGACCACCCTAACCACAATAAAATGATAATATTTTTAATAGGATTTTAGATATAAGTAGAGGACTCATGTCCTGATGTGATGCATATTTTTTTGTAATTTTTTTCCAAGTAAATAATTAATTATGAATTTTTATTACAACTTTTAAAAATATAAAAACTTGTATGTTTGACCACCTTAACTTGGTCAAAACTTCATGAAATTTTCTTTTTTCTGTTTTAATCCTATAGTATGTGAAGCATATAATGTGACACATATTTCAGATTCAAAAAATGTGATACAGTTTGAAAGATATAGATGTTTTTCAATCATCCTATCAATCAGGACTTTAGTCATAATTCAAATAGAAAATGAATAATAATTATTTATTAAATTCAAAGTAAAGAATAATTTATATTGGTTGAAATTTGAAAATATCATTTAAAAACCATTTTCGTTTTATCAATTTTGGGTTAAAAAAATTCGTTAGCCACATACCCTACACATACCCATCATATCGCCACTTTTTGGCCCATCATGATCCTGCACGTACCCATCTTTCTCAAATACCTTCCACCCTTTATGCAAAAACATATGCATTAATAGTGAATACCACTAGAATTTCACCAATTTCTTCCCTTGCTCAACCAAACCCTTGTGGATATGTTCTACTAGATAAGTACCAGAATCATAGACTGTTATAGGCTAGGTGTTGCAGATGTGTTGCTAGATAGCTATATTCTTTCTACAGTGTGTTTGGTGGAGAAAAACCAAGGATTTTACATAGGGAGCATATAGTTTTCCTAAAATATATTGCAAAGTAGCTCATTGGGAAAGGCTTGAGTTCCTTCTCACTGATTTTGATTTTCTTTCTATGCTTCCAGGTACCAGTTACAATAGTATGCACGAGAAACATCTTTTTCCTAATGAATAATTTGGTATTGTTGTGCTCTTTCCTAATATCATCCATATTCAAAGGGACCAAATCCTGACTCCACTCATGCAGGTCAAATACATCTTCAATTTCTTTCCTAGTTATCTTTACCATATCCCTCCCATCAAATGTTCTGACAACCCTAGAAACTGGATCATACCTCGAGGTGATATCTTTCAGAAGATCCACATCCACGTACACATTGGGAACAACTAATTTTCCCATGTATCTAACCTCCAAGGTTTACAAAGAGGATCTCCAAGGTTCCTGTTCCCAAACTAGTGTTGAAAGAGCTGTCATCCAGTATAAGGAAATTCAATATCCTTTATGAAGCATTATTTATCCATCACTCCCTCTTTAAAAGTAGGGCCATAGAACAAGAATTTTCCTTCAGGTTTCTTATTTGTGGAAGAGGGTAACAGGTCAATCACATCCTGGGAGAATGTTCTAGACTGGGTAGAAAGAGTGGCCATTTGTACTTTGGGAGCCATGAATTTTAAGTAGACCGGGTTTTTAACAAGACAAATTTCAACCACCAACTCCTAACTCAAACCTAAGACTCAATGTGAATGCTAATTCTAAAGGGTTTCATGGGACTACAACTTTTATAGATGGAATTAACCATAATTATGAGCAATTAAAGAAAATAAATAAAGCATATTCACAGAAAGAAAATTGAAAACCAACCCTAATTTAGAAAGACTGAAAAAAAGCATAAAAGTACATTTATTGTACTTACAAATTTCAACAACAATAACCCTAATGGTGTTTGAGATGAACTCTGTAAGCCAATTCTTTCAATTTTTTGTATTGCTCCCAACACATCTTCAAATCCCAATTGTGCAAGAAATGACCACATTCATATGTTTTAAGGGAAATTGAGTAGATTTATGAGTCACCTTCGCCATTACTGCTTGCTCGTGTGAAGCAAAACAATTACAATGGGTGTACTTTGTATTTTGAATGTGAGTTGTTGATCTTTAGCTGAGATGGCTATGTCAAATGACTTAGAATGAGTCAACCACATTTGAATTTCAATGTCATTCCAACTGAAACAAATTGGCCAATAAAATTATACCAGCTAGATCCTCTTTCATGTACCTGTGGTCTCCAAATTCCAGTAGCCGTAGGACATATGTGGCAGCTTCTTGCAAAACTCATAGCTTTTAACAACCTTGCGCCTTCCCTTAGCAAGATAGTGGGGAATGACTATGATCTACTCTTCTCTCTTAATAATCACCATTGATCTCCAAACTTCGAGCGTTGGAATGGAAAGTGACGATGGGGTTGGGACCCATGGTTAGACACATGTCAACATCTTGTGGACCACAGAGCAATTAAAGTACCATCATTTGGGATTTGTGAGCCAGTAGGGATCCACGAGCCAGCATGGGGCGGCTCAAATTAAATCCCACAATCTAGTGATTATGAATCCTACACATGCAACAATAGTTAGTTATAAAAGAGGGCCATGACTAGACCGATGACATTTTACCCTTGAAGGCTGATGACTTTGACTTAAGCCATTTATGAGTGAAATATTAAAGCTCAACTTTGGGAAAAATAAACACTTCATAGTTGAAAGTGACCAGGTAACCTAAACAAAGGGGCCGGTAAGGAACGTGTAGCAATGGCTCGAAAGGCAACTTAAACCACCACCAACCGGGCAGCGTAAGTCAATGCAAAATTAAAATGCCCAAGATTTATAAGTGAAGAATTTGACAACAATGGTACATGAGAAAAACCTTAAACCCTACCTATGGGAAACTTATGACATGTTATTACCAAGCTCAAAAGGACCTGAAAATGAATTTTTTTTGAGGGAATCCATCACCTTCAATGGGGTGATTGGATGTGTTGAGGTGACATTAAGACTTCAGGCAGACATGAGACCATGTCCCTTTGATGGGCCGATGAGATGGTAAATGTTGATCATCAAATCTTATGCTTCTTCGACAACCTTATGGGAAATCTAGTGAGTGGGGGACCAATTTGCACATCATTAAATGACCTCTGAGATTTTTATAGAAAGTTGGCTCTTCTTTGTGTTTTGGGGAAAAGGTGGAAATAATTGCAAATAAAGCATAAAATGGAAATCTGCCAAAGCTTTTACAACATTTCAAACCTTAACTATTCTTTATAACTGATATGATAGACATAGAATTCTACAGACAATTCATTGTTGGGAAGAGAAAGAGCAACAAAGACTAGAGAAAGCATAGTTTATTCTTTCAAATCTCCTCATGGGAAGCACCCATTAAGGTCCAATAAGACATAAGAAAATTCTAAAGATTAACAGAAATATCCAAAAACTTACAAAACCCTTCTTGCATAACATAATATGGAAAATGACAAACTTTTACAAAAAATGGAAAAATTCAATAGACATAATCCAATTTCTGAAAGCTAGAATTCAACATAGAATCTTAAAAAAATGAAAATTAGCTATTTGAACTATCAAAGAAAACTTAACATAATGTTTTTAACATTGGGTGCATGTAGAAAGATGGGGGACCAATTTCTGGCCAAATTTTTTTAAAAAAATTGATAGCTCATAAAGCGAGCACATTATAACACGAGCATGTTATAATGTGAGTCACATTATGGCTTGGTGTGCCAAGCCTAAGGCTTGGCCACACTGAGCCTATAACACAAGCACGTTGTAACGCGCTCATGTTATAACACACTCACATTATGCGCCATTAAAAGAAAAAAAAAGGAAATCAAATTTATTTGCATTGTGACTATTTTTTTCTACCCACGGCCAAATTCCTTTCACTTACACGCTTGCATTCTGGGAGGAGTCATGTTGAAAGTTTTTTCATCAAATTTTTTTTGTTTCATCGCCAAGATTCCATCACATCAATGAGGAGGTCTAAGGGGAAATGATTGTTTGTTTTTTGTTGTGAATTTATTAGTTTTAGGTTACTTTTTGATATTTGTTTTGATGAATTTTTAGGAGATGTTAATGAACCTGCAAACCCTCCTGAAAGTATTCAATAGGAAGAGCAACAAAAATAGGAAAAATATCTTGAACAAGTAGAGCAACAACAACATCAACAAAATACTCAAGTTCAATAACCACAACAACAATCTAATCCACCAATCCCTCAACATCCTCCTAGCACTCAGCAAAATTTAATGAGTGAAATTGAAAACAATAAAAAAAATTGAGTTAATCACAAGGTTGAATGATCCAAATGGTTCAACAATGGAAAGAAAAACCCTTGCAAATTCACTCAAAGAAATTCTAAAACATGTAGATTTCAATCAATAAACAATTAACTAGTTGGCAAGGTAGGATGCAAGTGGCTAGGGATTATTTCCCAGGATAAATTATCATATAAAGATGTAAAATATCTTAAAATTAAAAAAATAGATTTGTACTCATCATTCATTGACCCACACACAAATGAAAATCTTAGCCTTAATGCAAAGATGTTTCCTATCCATTGGTGCCACCAATAACATATTAGGAACTTTTTTTGGGATAGGTGGTACATTGTTTTTGATTACCCACCATGCAACAATTGCGAAGTCCTGCAATATTTCCCGAGGAAACTATAATATGACTTCATCCTAAAAAAATTCCCAAATTATTTTGATATGAGGGACTTCCAAGGGAGAGATGGGGGGTCGACTCAAGATATACCTAGTGCACAACACGATCCTAGGCGACAAGCGAGATGACCTCTCACTAGGCCGCCTCATGAGAAAATCGTTATCCCTTCCATTACAAAGGAGAGTACTAAGGTAGATAGTTTGCAGGCCATGAACTCTTTGACCCAGAGTGTCATCTAGCATGCTAGCCCTATACTACAACACCATCTAGGGGAGTCTTCGAGTGGTGGGCTTCGACCACATTTGTGTCAGGCTTGCAGGCTGACTTGTTCATATGACCCCATCGAAACTAAGGAGGCTGCTATGTAGGATACATCTGTAGCTATGGAGATGGTGAGGGCATATAGAATTTTGAATGAGGCCTATGGAATCGATACTCGGGTAAATGTTAGCATGTTCATTGAATTTAATTTATTACATTTCAATTTTAAAATGCAAGATTAACTAATTTAATTTTATGATTTTGATAAAATGTTAGGGTCACAGTGTTGATACTAGATACACCAACCCTACACCTACTATTACTCCACTACATCTACCATTGAGGTATGTAACTAGTAAACAATTATAAATTTATTACATGTTAAAAGAATTTCTTTATGAATGGTATTCTAATATGTGATTTTGGATGTTGAATAGGCTAATATTGGAGGTTTCATGGGAACACCTCCCAATGCCAGTGGATTTACACAAACCTACATCCAGGTAATAGAATAAAGAGTTTAACTAATTAATTGTACTTAATATATTTGTGTAGTTTATATACATTCCATTGATTACATTGCATTGCACATCTTTCAAACTCAAAGTATTGCTGCACATTCCATAACTAATAACTAGATGTTGATAGATGATTTTTTTTAACTACACTATAGTTGTTTAGAAAGTCAACATAAGCAATGCTGCAATTACTTCACATAGCATAATTAATAAGTAGGAGCATCTTCAAATTGCATTTTCTTGTCATGGGATTCCATGAGACCACTTTTTATTGAGACATCTTTTCAAATAGTTCACTGCCTTATGTATGCTATGGATGCTTGGGAGAAATATATGAAAGAATAATAGTAAGCAATAGCATGTACAAGGAAATGAGTTGTTAAAAAAATGCCTCAAAGAAATGTGGTCTCATGGAAAATTCCATCACCATGAGACCCAATTTCTTTGAGGCATTTTTTCAAACAGCTCACTGCCTTTCTATGCTGCCACATTTTCCATACATTTCTACCAAAGATTTTTACCAGATAGTTAATTTCCTTTCTGCTATGGATAAAAGCCTAAAAAAGGTTCTTTCCAAAAAACTATGGATTGGAAAAAATATTTCAAAGCATAATAGTAAGCAATAGCATAGACATGGCAGTGAGTAGTTTGAAAAAATGCCTCGAAGAAATGTGGTCTCATGGTGATGGAATGCCATTCCATCATCATGAGACCACATTTATTTGAGGCATTTCTTCAAAAAAATCACCTCATTTTCTATGCTACCACATTTTCCATACATGTGTACCAAAGAATTTTATCAAACTACTCACTTCCTTACTGTTGTGGCTAAAAGCCTAAGATAGGTGCTTTCCAACAAACTATGGATGCTTGGAAAAAATCTATCAAAGAATAATAGTAAGAAATATCATAGTCAAGGTAGTGAGTAGTATGAAAAAATTCGTTGAAGAAATATGGTCTCATGGTGATGGAATGCCATTCCATCACCATGAGACCACATTTCTTTGAGGCATTTTTTCAAACAACTCATTTCCTGAAGAATAGAAACCAACCCTTTAGCCAAAATTCCCCTCCAAATTCCTGTCAAGGTCCTCATCCTCAATTTACCAGTCCATGGAACCTTCCACCTTTTATTCCACTTTTTCATGTCACCACCCCTCCCTCTTCATGTCATGATCACCCTCCATCTCATAACTAGGACCACACTATACCATCCACCCCATCCGAACATAATACCATAGAGAAGGCAATGAACTATTTGAAAAAATGTCTCAAAGAAATGTGGTCTTATGGTAATGGAATGCCATGACACATTTGTTTGTAATGGAATTCAATCACCATGAGACCCCATTTCTTTGAGGCATTTTTTCAAATAGTTCACTTCCTTCTCTATCCTACCACAGTTATCGTACATGTCTGTGAAAACATTTTATCAAACGATTCACTACATTGCTGCTATGGGTAAAAGCATAAAAATAGGTGCTTTTGAACAAGCCATGGATAGGGAAAATAGTAACCATGATAGTAAAAAATACATAGTTTAATAAGTACAATTTTTTTTGTTTATTATCTGATACATTATAAGCCATGATGTGGATCACTATTGTAGTTTTCGTGATTGAATTTAATTTTTTGTTTTATTTTTAGATGTTGGAAGTGGATACACATATGAATTTTCATAGGGAAATGGAGATTGGTGTTTCATCTACTATAGAGTCCTCAATTGCTCTCATGGGGGAGGTATGAGGCAGATTACTAAATTTCAATTTACATTCATTTTTATTGTTGTTAGTTAGTGAAAAATCAAACCATTATTGATTCGTAGTTTAATTTCTCTTTGGATGGTTTCTACAAGGCTTCAACACACCAGGACATTAGCATGTGAATCTTTCCCATGAGGAGAGAGATCATCTACTAGTGGTAAGTGATTATTTTGTTCAATATATCATTTTTTATAATGTAATTTTTATATATTAATGCCTTTACTTCTTATTGTAACAGATAAAGCTTGGCCAAGAGCTAAATCCTAGGAGCACTAGGAGCACTCCCCAGCCTCAAAATAAACGAGAGACATACCTATTTCCATCTAGCTGACAAGCAAAGGGAAAGAATTTATTTCGAGAGGATGTAAAGCAATGACTTTTAATTCTAGAGCCCTTTGTTGAATGCTTATATGGAATTTTTGTACATATTTTACATATTAGATATATTTGATAGTGTATTCCTATATGGAATTCTCCTAAGCCTATATCACTATTTTGTATAGATTTGATAATTATATTGGCATATATTGATGTATGCCTACATGGCTATTTGGTTAATACATTTTTTTTGTATTATTATCAATGGTGTCCATATTTGCATTATAAATCCATGGTTCAATAGATATGAGTTAAGTGTATTCAAGTGTATACTTTACAACTTACATGTATACTTTGTGACCTACATGTATTCCAATTTATACTTTGCAACTTATGTGTTTTCATGTGTATACCTTGTATTCATGCATATACTTTGTATTAATTTGCATATACTATGTATTCATGTGTATACTTCTAGGATTACATGTTTTTGAGTACTTGTGCTTCCCTTATTCACATGTATGCTTGACTTATTCATGTGTATACTTATTAATTGCTTATCCCTAGCATTGATCATTGTTGTACTTCATGGTTTGTCTTGAATATTTATTGATTGATGCTAAACAACTTTATTAGTTGATGTTAAACACCTTCAATATTTCTAGGAATACTAGTAGACTTACAAATTATAAAATTGTACAAATTAAAAAGAAAATATTAACTGTAAATAAATGCACCGATTATTAACTTGATAATTTATTAAGAATGAGTATAATATATATCAAGAGATGAGATTTCTAGAATGACAATTTCCAACTAGAAGATAGGCAAAGCATTTCCAATACTTTGAAAGCAATAATCCACCCAAAATTGCAATTGGAGAGAAGGCTTATTTAAGATCCTTGAGCGATGCATTTCCTAATGCTCCCTTGTTCTTACATATCTCAATTCAATTTAATCCAAAGAGTTCCATGAAATGTTTTATCAAAAATCAAATCACATGTTTTCAATTGTTATTCCATGAGATGTTTCATAAAAATATTACAGTATATTTAATATTTTGATTGGAACAACTCAATTAAGCAAAGGATAAATAGTCTTCACAACACTTGCAAAGAATAATATTCATAGTAGATGATGAGTAGTTAACTTCTTGACACTTTATCATACAAAAATTTATCTTGAATAGTCTTTAAACATTTTCACAGTAGACTCCTCATAGTACATAATGAATTTTTATGTTCTTGATCCATCGGCATATAAACACATTGAAAGATGTATATGTCGACTTATTGCAATATTATTTCTTGTATAGGAAATGGACTTGGGAGAAAGATTTATAATTTATAATACAAATAAGAAATGGACAAAAGGGTGAAAATTTTATTTATCACACCAAATAATAAATGAACGAGAGAGAATCACTTGTTTCTCTTAGATTCCAATTTTCAAGCATAGGAAATCATTTCAATTGAAAATGAAAAAATGCTTCACAACCAAAGTTTTTAATTGAGGAAAAATAAAATATTTCCAAGTTCCACCATTGTACATATTTACAATTGGTTGTATATTGTTGTAAGGGCAAGGAGGATAATTGAAAAATTTCTTGCACTTGCTAGACATGAGGATGATCATATTATTTTTGTGTGGAGAACTCAGAATTCTCAACTGTCGTGTGAATGTTTCTCTTTTCAATTTTTTTTCATGCCATAATAAGGGATTGAGTTGATTGACCATAGCCTAAAGTGATTCCATGTATTTGGGTATGAAGGAGGACCATGTCTAGTGTAAACGTACCTATTGTGATGCGCTAGAATAGTCTATTTGGTCACACAAGTTGTTGAAGAAAAGTTGCACTAGTTTGCAAATTTACACTGCTTGCATTTGACACTTTTTCCATTAAGTGAAAATAGGACACCATAAGAGGATGACTCAGAGATTAAAAAAATAAGAGATTTTATTGTAGAGGGGCCTAACTTGATCTTGTAGGCTTAGATGGAGAGTTCATAAGCATCGTGGTTTTTGATTAATACCCCATCAAAGATTTCTACACGTTTGTACTTTGGACCCTTAATGGATCAAGCTGATTGAATGTAGCTCAAAGTGATTCCATGTGTTCGAGTGCGAAAGAGGACCATTACTTGTGTAAATGTACCCATCTAGACACATTGGAACAGTATTTTTGGTCACATGAGTTGTAGAAAGAAAGTTGCACCACTTTGCAACTTTACACTACATACATTTGACACCTTTTCCATCATGTGAAAACTGGACACTATGGGAAAATGACTCTAAGATAGAAAAAACTAAGAGATGTTATTGTAGAAGGGCCCAACATGATCTTGTAGGCTCAGAAAAATAGTTCGTAAGCATCACATATTTTGAGAAATAGCCCGTCAAAGATTACTTCTATTTTTCACTTTGGACCCTTAAGAGATCAAGCTGGTTGAACGTAGTTCAGAGTGATCCTGCATGCTTGGATGTAAAAGAGGACCATGCTTAGCATAATTTTACCCATTTAGATGTGTTGTAATAGTTTTTTTGGTCACATGAGTTACAAAATGAAAGTTGCACCACTTTGTAACTTTACATTGCTTGCATTTGACACTTTTTCCATCAAGTGAAAACTGGAAACCACAACAAAATGAATTTGAGATAACAAAAACCTAGAGAGATTATTGTAGAGGGTCCCAACACAATCCCATAGGCTTAGATGGAGAGTTTTTAAAAATCACGGTTTTCGAGTAATAGCCTATCAAATATTACTACCCTTTTGCACTTTGGACCCTTAACGGATCAAACCTGTTGAACATATCTCAAAGCAATTCTGCATGTTTGGGTGCAAAAGAGAACCATTCCTAGCATAAACATACCCATCCAGATGTGTTGGAATAGTCTATTTGGTCACATGAGTTGTAGAACAAAAGTTGTACCACTTTGCAACTTTACACTACTTGCATTTGACACTTTTTCCATCAAGTGAAAACTACACACCACAGGAAACCGACTCTGAGCTAACAAAAATTGACAAGGTTATTATAGAGGGGCCCATCACGATCCCATAGGTTCAGATAGAGATTTTGTAAGAATCATGGTTTCCGAGTAATAGGGTGATCCCATAATACTATTTTACAATTTTTGGCCAAACTAGACACTAAACTAATTATTTCTAACTAAATCTTCACTTTTGGGCACCTATAGCAGCTAAACCTTGAGTAATTTGAAGATGATGCAAACTAGTGATTTGTGAATGTTTGTATGTAGATTCTAAATATTTTTTTTTTCAAAAATTTTGGAATCAAATTGCACTTATTTTTCTATGTCTTTCAAAAACTATTTTTTTTTAGTAAACACAATTTTTAAGGAGTGATGCTTACCGTATAAAACATAAATTTATTTTCTATGAAGGATAAAATTCTATTTTTTCTGAATTTAGATTCGTAACTACAATATCTAGTGCTTTCATTTGGTTTCATAGTGTTTTATTGAATATTTTGTCCATAATCAAGTTTTGAAGTCAAAGCAATTACAATTCATATATTGGAAAATAGTATACAACATAACTTTTTTTGTATATATCAAAATTCAATTTTATTTTTTTGTTGGATAAAGGAATTCAATATCTAGTGCACTAATATTTTTCAAATTTTTTTCTTTGATAATATGCTATTTTTCCACATGTGCAGAACATAGAGCTTGATTTTTCGTGAAAAACGTACATTCACAAGAAATAAAAAATAAATATAATAATTAAATTAAATTTATTTAAAATTATTATTTTTGGGAAGCTTGCTGATATTGGCATGGTTTTATGGTTTAAAGGTGGAATTTTTGTTCTCACCACCAAGGTTCAAACCCCGTTGGGGTGGTATTGTTGAGTGGTTGTATTCCAATTCATAGCTCTGGTTCAAAAGTGTTTACCCCTTGAATAAAAAATAAAAATAAATCGGGAAGCTTATAATAATGACTACATACTTACAAAAATTAAATTTTAAATGAATTCATTTGATCCCCCAAAAGGTAAATCAAAAGTGGTTTTTAATCAGCATTTTGATAGGTGTAACAGAGACTTCGTTATAGGTATGGTTTAAAACTAGCGGGGTTCAATCAAAGGGGGTTTGATCTAAGGTGGTTTGATTAAAAATTCTTCAATTGGAATCCTCTAAATGGAACTTTTCAAGGCTTAAATCATTATATTTTCTAAAAATATGTGATATCAACAAAAATTAGGATCTCCTAGAAATTGTAAACCAGTATTGTGGGATCACCCAATAGCCCGTCAAAGTTTGTTTCCTTTTTTCACTTTGGACCCTTAAGGGATCAAGCCTGTTGAGTGTAGGTCAGAGTGATTCCGCTTGTTTGGGTGTGAAATAGGACCATTCCTAACGTAAATTTACCCATTTGGTTGCATTGGAATAGTTTGTTTTGTCACACAAGTTGTAGAACGAAAGTTGCACCACTTTGCAACTTTACACTGCTTGCATTTGACACTTTTTCTATCAAGTGAAAATAGGAAACCACATAAAAATGACTCTAAGATAACAAAAATGAGAGGTTATTGTAGAGGGGCACAACACAATCTCGTAGGCTCAAATGGAGTATTTGTAAGCTTCACAATTTTTGAGTATAGCTTATCAAAGATTCCTGCTCTTTTGTGCTTTAGACCATTAAGGGATCGAGTCAGTTGAATGTAGCTCAGAGCGATTCCATGTATTTGGCTAAGAAAGAGGACCATGACTAGCATAAAAATACCCATCTAGATGCATTGGAATAGTTCGTTCGGTCACACAAGTTGCAGAACAAAAGTTCCACCACTTTGCAACTTTACACTACTTATATTTGACACTTCTTCCATCAAGTGAAATATGGACACCATGCGAAAGTGACTACGAGATAAGAAAAACTAAGAGAGGTTATTTTAGAGGGGCCCAACATGATCTTGTAGGCTCAGATAAAGAGTTTGTAAGCATTACAATTTTTGATTAATAGTCCATCAAAGATTGCTTCCCTTTTGCACTTTGGACCCTTAAGGGATCGAGCTAGTTGAATGTAGCTTAGATCGATTCCGCGTGTTTGGGTATGAAAGAGGACCATGCATAGCATAAATTTACCCATATGGATGCATTGTAATAGGCCATTTGGTCACACGAGTTGTAGAATGAAAGTTGCACCACTTTTCAAATTTATATTGCTTGCATTCGACTCTTTCCATCAAGTGAAAACTGCACACCATAGAAAGACAATTCTGAGATAATGAAAATGGAGAGAGGTTATTATAGAGGTTCCCTATGTGATCATGATGCCTTAGACATAATTCCCATACCTAACATTGTATTTGGGTAATAGGCCATCAAATATTGCTTCCCTTTTGCAATTTGGATTGTTAAGGGATTACATTACATGAATTACAAATGTTTGAGGGTAGCAATAAATTTCAAAATTTGAGTAAATCTCATTAAAAATGTTCATTTGAATAGATTGTATGCTATATTGATATTGATATATAATCATTAGGTTTTTTTTTTTTTAATAAATGAAGTTTTTATAATAAGTTAGTCAATTGGTGCTAGTTATAATAGAGAGAGAATAAAAGAAGAGAAAGAATGATTAGTAACCATCAATGGTTATTACACTCACTATATTAATAATATGATGTATACAATAAAATGAGATTTATTTGGTTGTCCTAATTCTTCTATTTGTGCTACAATTTTCTAATATGCTTCATGCACTATTTTGAAACCCAAGTGCTTGTACTTGTAGGCACAATGCCTTAGGTACTCCATTCTCGCAAATCTTTTACAATGTCACTCATACATTCAAGATTCCCTTATAATGTCTATATCATAGGTGCTCATGATGAGGTTAACTTCAATGAATAACTTGATATTCCCTTGCTATGCTTCACTTCTTTTCTAATGGCTTCAAATCAAAATTTAGATTTTTTAAGATCATCAAAATATGGATGTTGCATTTCCTTTCTGGTTGAAATTCTCTTGGATGGCTCATAAATCATCATTTTCTCCAAGGAGACACCAATCAATTTTTAGTAGTTTACTTACAAATAGGAAAAGTAAAAGAAGAAAAATAAAGAGCATCCAAAATGGAAATTAAATGAAAATAGACAGAAGGCACTTACAGACAACAAATCCACACCATTTGGTTCCAAGTCGTGAACAACAAGGCATAAATCTCAATTCTTCCATTGAGGATAGGAATTTCAGTCTCTCAACTTAGTCACTCATGGCCATACATCTTCATTGGGAGTTCCAAGATACCTATTGTACACAACACCTCTCATGAATAGAATAAAGTGAAATTCAAGATGCTCTTATAATGTCTACATCATAGGTGCTCATGATAAGGTTAACTTCAAATGAATAACTTGAAATTCCCTTGCTAAGCTTCACACACACTTTTATAATGGCTTAGAATCATACTTAAAAAATTTCAAGATCATCAAAATAAGGATGTTCCATTGCTTTTTTGGATGAGATTCTCTTGGATGGCTCATAAATCAACATTTTCTGCAAGGGGACACCAATCAATTTTTAGTAGGTTACATACAAATAAGAAATGTAAAAGAAGATGATATAAATGTTAGATGATAGCATTGACATCATACAAATTAATGTGCATACATGTATAAATTAATAAGAAATAATGTGTATACTTACAAATTAATCCAATGAGCCATCCAAGTCTGCTCTACTCTTTATCGTGTCAAGTATTGCCTCATGGTCATACTCACGGACCTTCCACAAGGTCTTGTTCAAAGGTCTATCCCCATATTTAGTCAAATTAACATTGGATTCCATGACAAGGTTCGAGTAATGGAGAATCTTCCAATGCATGTCAAAGTCCTGAAGCAGCCAATATTTAACACTCTTATGTGGGTACCTTCTAAGCCACGTTCCAGTAACAACAACTGAGCCTATAGGGTATTTGATGTTTCTCCATCTATAATTGGGGCCTCCAATTTATTTTTGGCCTCAAAAAAATGACACAAGTAATAGTTCATTCCCTCTTCATTTTCTTAATCTACAATAACGGCATAAACATGCCCTACATTGATATTTGTAGAAAATCTCTTGAAATTAGTCAACATTACAAATACACTACAAAGGTAACAATAGGAATTTCAAAAACTAAGCAAGTAGATATATTATCGAGTTGAACTAGATCTTATATGTGGTCAAAGTTGATCGATGAATCTATCTATTTTAGTTCCAGTGCCACCAAAGGGTGATACGTGTGAAGTGGGCTAAGATAACTTAATGACCATTTCTCAACCCACTCCTTTGACTCACAATCATCCCAAGCTTGCATTGTATGTGAAGAAAAAAAGCATGCCATTTTATGTGTATTGATACTCCATGAACCTGCATCTGAGCTAAGGAAAGAGTGTACTTCACTTGATCCTGTTAGTGTACAACAATCCTCAAATGGTGTAATGTTAATATCATCCATCAACTAAAAAAATCTATGAACTGAAGACGCATCTTCATTACTTGGACACATCGAAGCATTACACCACTTGATGATTGATTTTGCTTCTATCAACTTTGCATTGTCTTTATAATTTAACTCTTCTCATGTTAATGCTCTTTTCACACATGCTCCTACACCATCAGGCTCCCCCTTTTCGTGCGCGAGCTCACAAAAGTTCCACATATGCTGAACACCTATATTGACATGCATCTTGCTCAACCAGTAGAACATGTCTGAGTTCTTGAACTATGTTGCACAATTATCTGACCATATTAAATGTCAACCATATGCTATGGCCCTCTAAGCCAAATCACTGTTATTTTCTACCTATGGCACCTTCGAATGAATCTTGATAAAGTTTTTCTATTAATTCTCAAATTTTCACTCATCTTTCTAATGAGACAAGCTCTCTTTGCCTGACTACTTATCAAAGTCAATGTAATGAAACATCAGGTGACATTACTATCCTTTGAGCATGAGGTCTTACCCACACTCTCATAAGCATCCATTAGATTCTTCACAATAGTGTTTTCACTAGAAGCATTCAATGTTCTCAAACCAAGAGTCTTCATGATGTTTTAGTACTTTATAGCCCACATCATTTCAATAAATAGTTGAAATTTTGTGGTCTCATTTATCCTTTCAAAGAATAATTTCTAAATCTTATCAGAAAATCTTCTACAAGTGCATGTTGGAATCTTACCTTCCATGTGCTGTAAAATTTCCTCATCAATATTAATCAAATAGTTTGGCTTTCTACACAAAATTCTAGGTGTTCTCCTAGGTACATACATCTCAACATTAGGAATTTCATCAATATTTAAGTGTGGTGGGCTAGATTGTGTACCTTTGATCGAGGGTGGAATAGATTCCATACATTAAGGTTCACATAGGGATGATGGCATACCTTCATCAAATCTGAGTGATGATATAATCTCAACTTGATATGTGGTGGATGGTGTCCAACCATATTAACGTTCGGTAGATGGTGTCCCTCCATATTCACTTGTGGTAGATGGTGTCCCTCCATATTTTCTTGTGATTAATGGTGTCTCATCATATTCACTTTATAGTAGAGGTTGTGTCTCCAACAAGAGTATTCAAATTTGTCTTACCACGATACTTTCGCATTTGTGCCCTTTGTGCTTCGTACTCCTTTTCTCTTTTTGATGGTCGAGGTTCGACTTCAATTGGCTTGTTTTCATCAATCGTATCCAATTTATTCTTTTCATGATATTCCCTCACTTTTTCTCTCTCCTTTTCTTTATTGGTTTCATACTCTTCATATGTTAGTTTACTCCTTGTTTGTTTCCTTGGAATGGTGGATAATTTCACCTATAGCATGGTAATGAGATGAATATTAGTTCCTAAAATATGAATCCATACAAATAAATGAAATACATGTCATTAAAGGATTCATACAAAATACTTACAATCATCCTGTATAAGAGTTTTTCTACCATAGATAAAGTTCACATGAATTTTTCCTATGGAATGTATTAAAGAAATGTGATAATGTGAAATGCCATGATTGCAAGATATGCTCAAAATGGAAGCATGGACAAAGCATGTAGGTTTGACAAGGTTGGGGTAGCGTATTCCTCATAGAAATGGGGTCCTATGGTGATGTATGTCACCATGAGTCCCCATTTCTATAAGGCATATGCTGCCCCTAACTTCTCAACCTAGCCACATTGGCAAGCTAGTGGAGAATTGGCAAGCTAGTGAGCTCACTAGCTTGCCAATGCTCCACTAGCTTTCCAATGCAACAAGGTTGACAAGGTAGGGGAAGTGTATACCTCATAGAAATGGGGACTCACAGATACATCACTTTGAGTCCCCATTTCTATGAGGCATATGCTACCCCTACCGTGTCAACCCTATCGCATTGGCAAGCTAGTGGAGCATTGGCAAGCTAGCAAGCTCACTAGATTTCCAATGTGGTAGGGTTGAAAAGGTAGGGGCAGCGTATGCCTCATAGAAATGGGGACTCACGGTGATGCATCATCAATATGAGTCACCATTTCTATGAGGAATATGCTGCCCCTACCTTGTCAACCCTACCACATTCACAAGCTAGTGGTGCTCCACTAGCTTGGAAATGCGGTAGGGTTGACAAAGTAAGGGTAGTGTATGCCTCATAGAAATGGGGTCTCACAGTGATGTATATCACCATGAGACCCCATTTCTATGAGGCATACATTTCCCCTACCTTTTCAATCCTACCGCATTGGCAAGCTAGTGGAGCATTGGAAATTTAGTGTGCTCACTAGATTTCCAATGTCATAGGGTTGACATGGTAGGGGAAGCGTATGCCTCATAGAAATGGGTTCTCATATATAATCACCATGAGTCCCCATTTCTATGAGTCATACGCCACCCCTACCTTGTCAACCCTATTGCATTGGCAAGCTAGTGAGCTCACTAGGTTGCCAATGCAGTAGGGTTGACAAGGTAGGGGTAGTGTATGCCTCATAGAAATGTGGTCTCATAGTGATATGTATCACTCACCATGAGATCCCATTTCTATGAGGCATACACTACCCCTACCTTTTCAACCCTACCACATTGGTAAGCTAGTGAGCTCACTAGCTTGCCAAGCTCACCAGCTTGTCAATGCTACCACATTTTACATACATTAATATGAAATCATTATTGTAAAAAAATTCAAATTCCATGTCCATGCTTCCATTTTGAGCCATGATTACAAGATAGGCTGCACCTTTCTCCATGTTGCTAACTTAGCCTTGAATAAAGAGTCTTGAAACAATGGAGAGAAGGGTTAGAATCCCTTGTAGGTAGACTAATCAAGGAAACATTTAAAATATATTACAACATAAGTGATGAGGTAAGTTTAGTGATGAGGTAAATTTAGAAATATAGATGAAAAAAAATAGATTCAAAGATCTATCAATGTGGGAAGAGTATATTCTAATTTTTTAGAGACATTTATAGAAAATTTGGAAGCATAGACAAGGCAATCAACTACTTGGTATAACTATTTGACAAAATACCTCAATGAGATATGTCCTCGTGGACTATAATGATGGTAGGATATGCACAAAATAGATTTATTGAAAGGGCTTTAGAAAATTTCAAGCATATGCAAATTGTAGGTGTAAAACCAAATTCAAATATATTATCCAACATCCTCCATGCCTATACCAAAGTAAAAGCTTTGGAGAGTGGTATGCACATCCATTGTAAAGGATTGAGAAATTATGTATTATTTTACTTCCTTATAGCTTATGTCATATATGTGTATAAAAAATGCAGAAGCATACACAAGGTGATTCAATTGTTTAACAAAATGCCTCGAAGAGATGTGGTTTAAAAATGTAACTAGAAAGTGTAAAGAATTGTGTAATTTAAAATGTGCATTGACAAGCTAAGGTTATAATGATAGAAAAAAAATGATTAACATGGAATATGCAAAATAAAAAAAGGAAAGAAAGGCATAATAGAGTGAAAGAAAATGTGTAAAGACTTCACATACCTAAAAAACAAGAGTTTCAAATGGAGAAGTTCTACCCAATTATGTAGCCTATGCTTCTTCTTTCTTTAAAATCCTCAACAATTTGACTTTTTCAAAAGCTTGTTCCCCTCCAAACTTCAATTTTATATAATTCTTGAATGGAATTTAGACTTCAATTCATATTATATACCTGTCAACATGCACACTTTACAAACTCATCAAAAATGTTTTTTTTGTTGGAGCATGCACATAACTAGGAGAATATGTAGAATTTGGGCCTTGAGATCATCGGTATGTAGAGTTTTTTTTGTTGTCTTGCTAAAAAAATGACCATATCTCTACTACTTCAAAACACACTCGTGTTATAAGAAAGTTTATTTTTTATAGGTTTATTTTCTCTCTTTCTATCTACCCTCTACCATCAAACCACAACAGTTAATCCCTCTACCCTTAAGCCCCCAACCCTCTATCCTCAACCCTAAACACTAAAACCTATACCCTCAAACCCTAAAACCTATACCCTCAAACCCTAAACCCTCTACCCTCAACCCTAAACCTTTAAACCTTCTACCCTCTACCCTCAACCCTCATCCCTCAACCATATACCCTCAACCCAATACCCTAAACCATCAACCCTATAGGTCCTCAACCCTATACCTTAAATTCTCAACACTCTACCCTCTATCCTCTATATCTCTCCCACTCCCTCCCTCTCTCTCTCTCAATTCTCTCCCTCCTACCCCCTCTACCTCTCTCAAGTCCATCTCTCTCACTCACCCACTACTATCTCTCTCCCCTCTAACCTTAACCCTTAAATCCTCTAACCTCTACCCTTAAACCCTCTATGGGTTGTACCCTCTATATCTCTCACATTCCCTCCCTCTCTCTATCTCAATTCTCTCCTTCCTACCCCCTCTAAATCTCTCAAGTATCTCTCTCTAAATCACTCACTCCTTCTATTTGTCTCCCCTCTACCCTCTACCCTTAAATCATCTACCCTCTACCCTTAAACCCTTAAACCCTCTACCCTCTACTCGCTATCTCTCTCTCTCTCTCAAGTATCTCCCTCCTACCCCATATCCCTCTCTCAAGTCACTCTCACTCACTCAATCACTCACTCCTATCTCTCTCTCCTCTACCCTTATCCCTCTACCCGAGTCGTGTATGTGCAGGATCATCATGGAAAAAATAGGCCCTTAAGTGGCAAAAAATTCAAAAAAATCATACTTATGCAACTTGACATAAAAATTTGAATAAGTTATCTATATTATATCAAAAATATGTAAGAATAGAATCTATAGAAAACTGAATGTAGTTTCTAAAATACTAGGTTTATTTTAAAAAATAATCTATTTGGTAAAAATTTGAAATTTCAAGTAAAAAATAAGAAGTACGTGTCTGTATAACCACCCTATCCACAGTAAAATGATAATATTTTTTTATAATATTTTAGATATAAGTAGAGGACTCATGTCCTGATGTGATGCATATTTTTTTGTAATATTTTTCCAATTAAATAATTAATTATGATTTTTTTATTACAAATTTAAAAAATATAAAAACTTGTATTTTTGACCACCTTAACTTGGTAAAAAATTTATGAAATTCAATTTATTTTTTAATCCTATAGTATGTGAAGCATAGAATGTGACACATGTTTCAGATTCAAACAATGTGATACCATTTGAAAGCTATAAATGTTTTTCAATCGGCCTATTAATCAGAACTTTAGTTGTAATTCAAATAGAAAATGGATATTAATTATTTATTAAATTCAAAGTAAAGCATAATTTATATTGGTGGAAAGCTGAGAATCTCCTTTAAAAAACTTTTTCGTTTCATTAATTTTGGGTTAAAAAAATCCGTCAGCCACATACCCTACACATACCTATCATATTGCCACTTTTTAGCCCATCATGCTCTTGCACATACCCTATCTACCCTTAAACCCTCTACTCTCTATATATCTTCCACTCCATCCCTCTATCTCTCTCTCTCTCAATTCTCTCCCTCCTACCTCCTCTCCTTCTCTCAAGTCTCTCTCTCTCCCATCTACCCTTAACTCTCTACCCTCTACCCTTAACCCTTAAATCCTCTACCCTTTACCCTTAAACCCTTAAACCCTCTACACTCTACCCTCTATGTTTCTCCCACTCCCTCCCTCTCTCTCTCTCAAGTCTCTCCCTCCTACCCCCTCTCACTCCTATATCTCTCCACTCTACCCTTAACCCTCTACTCTCTACCCTTAACACTTAAATCCTCTACCCTCTACTCTTAAACCCTTAAACCCTCTACCCTCTACCCTCTACCCTCTATCTCTCTCCTACTCCCTCCCTCTCTCTCTCTCAAGTCTCTCCCTCCTACCCCCTCTCCCTTTCTCAAGTATCTCTCTATCACTCGCTCACTCCTTATATCTCTCTCCCATCTACCCTTAACCCTTAACCCTCTACCCTAAAGCTCTCTCCCACTCCCTCTCTCTCTATCTACATCACTGAGAGACCCCATTTCTTGAACCCTAAACCATCAAACCTCAACCCTAAACCCTAAAAACTGAAACCCTCTACCCTCTCCCATCAATTCACAATTCTCAACCCTCAACCCTTAATCCTTCAATCCTCAACCCTCAAACCCTAAACCCTCAACCATGATACCCTCTACACTATAGATTGGACCCTTAACCCTTAATCACTTATCCCTCCATCTCTCCTTCCATCCATCCCTCCCTCTCTACCCTAATCCCTCAACCATATACCCTTAATCCTTAAACCCTTAAACACACAACTCTGAACCCTAAACACTCAATCCTTAAAGGATAAACCCTTAAACCATGTACCCTCTACCCTCTACCATCAACCCTCTACCCTCAACCCTAATCCCTCAACCCTTAAACCCTTAAACCCACTTAGTAAACTCTCTACCCTAATCCCTCAGCCCTCTTGACCCTTAATCCCTCAACCCTCAACCCTCAACCCTTAAACCCTAATCCCTCAACCCCTATACCCTTTACCCTATACATTGGATCATCAACCATAATCCCCCAACCCTATATCCTCAATCCTCTATCCTCAACCTTTAACCCTCAACCCTCAACCCTTAAATCATAAACCCTTAAACCCTCTACCCTCAACCCTCTACCCTATACATTAAACACTCAACCCTCAATTCTCAACCCTCCACACCTATACCCTCTACCCTTTAAATTGGACCCTCAAACCTATACCCTAAACCCTCTACCCTCAACCATAAACCCTCAACCGTAAACCCTTTAACCCTAAACCCTTAAATATTCTACCCTCAACCCTCAACCCTTAAACCCTAATACCCTAAACCATCAACCCTATAGATCATGCACCCTAATCCCTCAACCCTATACCCTCAACCCCTTTCCCTTTCTCTCTATCTATACATCTCACCTCTCTCTCCCTCCCTCTCTCCTACCCTATCTGATTGTCTCTATCTACCCTCCCTCTTTCTACGTACCTCTCACTCAGTCAATCCCTACCATGCTCTCTGGCTCCCTCTATCCATCTCTCTATATCTCCCTCCAACTAAATCTACATCACTCCATCTCTCTCCCACTCCCTCTCTCTCATTCTCTCTTAGGACTCTCCCTCCCACCCCCTCTCTCTCTAGTCTCTCCTTCTAGCACCCTATCTAGGTAACTCTCTCTCTCTCTACCCTCTCTCTATCTATCCCTCCCACCC
>VDFB02164191.1:0-12650 GCA_007258455.2 Sequoia sempervirens
AGTGGCCTTAAAAATCCTGCACTGCGGCGCTCAAGTACTATGGGCCATCACGCTTACCTTTTTGCTGCTTCTTTCCCTGGTAATCCTTGCCCGCAGTTTCATATTAGACCTCATCTTCATCAACAAATTACCAGAGAGGATGCAAACGTAGTCTGCATACAAGAATTTGGGGGAGCATTTTCTCCTGGAAGCTGCAATTCTACAATCCACTATGATTGGCGACTAAGAGGACACCTTCAAATCTGCAGTCTTTTCTTCACTAGTCAGAAGTCGCCTTCGTGATAGTTATCAAATTAGGTTTTAAGCATATGCTCTAAGTTGGAAGGATTGGCCGTGACAATAGACTTTCTCGCTCCCAGATGCTCAATCAAGATAGTCTAGGAGGGAGCCCTGCTCAGATGCTCTGTAACCCAATCTGGCAGTCGTCTTTTGTTCTTCAAGAAGGAAAACATTGAGCCCACTATTGGGTACGAGGGCAGTCTTGTAGCCCAGGAGAGGAAAGGAAAGGCCACTCACACTGTGGGAAGATCCTTCCATGCTATCCATCTACGACAACAGATGAGATAAGATTAAATCATATTGCACTCTGTGGAGGTAAATCTGATTTAGGTGGTGGAGTGAATCAGATTCAGGTGTAGTAAATGCAGTCTTCAGATGGTAGAGAAAATTCCAGGAGTTATCTCGTGAAACAAGTGTTGTCCATACTTTGTCTGCAGAATATGATCAACGATGGAGAGCAATTCAATCTTAGGAAAGTCTTGTAGAGAAAGGTGGACCATTGATTTCAAAAATCAGGTTGCTCTCTTTCAAATAGGATACGCCGGTACGTAAAAATGCAGCGCATGATAAAATTGGCAACCACAATGAATGGGCGAAAATAAAGGATTTTGTAAAGCAAATGTAGACGCCTTGCGGCGTAGTAATTATTTAATTTAGAAAATTAAAAAATATACCAAACAATACAAAACATACATTAAAAACTTCTCCATTAAAATCATATGCCCCCATTCCAACAGCTGGAAAGCAATGAAAAAAGGGTTAAGAGTATGTAAAGAAGTGCATGATCTCCATAAGCCTCTTGAGATGCTCCATTGTTGTGATGATGATCATCATCATTTGTACTGCCAGGCAGAGGTGGCGGCGACTTCTTCTTCTTTTTCTTGTTCTTGTTCTTCTTTTTCATTACTAATGGCGGTTTCACCATTACCATGGCATTTTGAGAAGAAAATGGCATTGAAGCATTTTGAGACAATACAACTCCCTACATGCTCTTATCAAGACTGTTGATTTTTCTCTCTCCCATTTTTGTGTTGATGGACTAAGAAGTCATTAAAGAGACCCATGTGATCAGGAGAATAATCAACGAAGATCTAATCTTAATGGTATTCTTTGTGCTCAACATTCTTTAGGCTTGATAGAATGTCTTATAATAGGCCCTCAAACATTAATTCTTGATTCTTGACAGCTTGTCAGGCTGTGTAGTATTTCACAACTATAATTCAGCTTTGGTCGATATAAAAGGAGTTCCCACAAACTTGGAGATCACGGATATCTTGAACGCTACATCATTACGTAACGGGTCTTTGAGGATAGGGAAAGGATATTATTTACCCACTTGTTAAAAGTATAAAGTTTTTGCCTGTGTGCCCATCCAAAATTCTTTTGAAATTATCGAACGACGCGATTTATTTAATAAAAGAATAAGCCGCGTACTGGTAAAGATTTTGGTTTAAAACATTTGCCTGGCACCAAATGTTTTGTTCATTTCTCTTTCGTGTGATACGTTCTTTTTTATTTTTATGCTTTATTCGGGTTTTTCCAGGGAAGGATGACTGAAAATATCGGTAGAATGGTGGGAAAGATAAACAACGCTCTTTCCTTTAATACAGAATTCCCTACAACTTGAAGAAAATAGTAGTGTAAACAATGTGATCGGTGGCAAAGGAATACATGGAAACCAACTTCTCGTAAAGAATTGGTGAGTATCTTGTTGTTGACACAATAAGCACTGTCCCATGTGGGCCGGGCCGGCTTAACCGGCACACTGTAAGCGCTGACTATGCTTAGGTGGCCTGGCCCGTGGGCCCCATTTAACCGGACATTTCCGTTCCCTGTCATTTTCACATTACCGTTTTTCGACCGATCCCGTTCCCGTAAACATTCTTGTTCCTCCATTTTTTATGTTCGTCGTTTTCAGTTTTGTAGCAGTTCATTTTACTCCCACATTTCGTAAGGATTAAATATGGTCGAATAAATTCCTATAAATACACCCCCTTAAGAAAAAGCCAAGTACGGTATTTTAGCAACAAAACTCCGTCTAACTGCGTTTGTTCTTAGGAGATACATAGTTGCAAGGGTAATTTAATTGAAAATAATAATTATGTATTACTATCATCCCATTTTGAAAAGTATATGATGTTTAAATAATATTAAATTTTAAATAATTAATTTAAAAATAGTTTAATAATAAATATATAATGAAGGTTGTTGAAACAAGTTTTTTATAATATTTAATTATAACAATGTTTTACACGAGAATTATTTTTACTTTATAAAATAAAATAGTTATAAACACAATTTATATATTTAAAAAGAATAGTACTTACAAAATCTTTTAAATAAATGAAAAAATATATAAAATAACTCAATAAAAAACTTAATAATTCTTAGATAGTTTTAATTTTTTTAAACTGTTAATTTTGTTTCAATTTTTACATATGATTATGACATATAAAATAACTCTTAAGTAAATAAAAAATAAATAATTTTTATATAATTTTTAAATATTTAATTGTGTTCCAATGTTTATATATGATCATGGCATGGCATGGCATTTTGTTTCTTATATCCATTCATTATTTTATTTAGAGTCTCAAGGTGCAAGTATGATTATAATCTGATGAGGAGAATCATTATTGTTCAATATTTTTAATTTAATAGACTTCAAATATTTTTTTATGAAAGAAGAAAAGAGAAAGAAAATGATTTTAAATTTGAATATCATAAATTTGCCTACTATTCATGTTTATTAACATGGACAATATAAATATTTTTCCATTGAATGTTTTAATGAATTATAATATTTTGAAAGTTGGTTATATTTTAATGTTATATTTTCATTTTTAGAATTATTTTTTCACAAATCATGTTATTGAAATTAGTTTTGTTGTAATATGGTAGAAATTATAATTCATACTAATCAATTAAAAATATTAGTAAATATTGATTATTGTTATTTTTATTTTTTGAGAGTTTTTTTATAAGAGTTAGTTTAAATTAAAAAAATAATTATAAATATAAATAATTGTTGACTAAAAAAAATAAAAAAATAAATTTTGAATTAGTAATATAAATAAAAATAAAGTATCAAATACCAAATGAAGAAGAATGTATATTATTGTATCAATAAATTTAATTTACTATATTTATATTATTTTAAAAGTAGGATAATAATATTATATAAATATATTATCATAGGAGACATCTATGTTAAGGTCATTGTATACATTAAAAACATTCAAACATAGCAAAAATATATTTAAAAAAATTAAAAGTATAAAATAGTTCTTAAATAATTCTAAAAAATAAAATAATTATAGAGTAAATAAATAGCTCTTACGTAAATTAAATAACTCAAGAAATATATATATATATATATATATATATAACTATTAATATAACCTTGTTAAAGGGGTCTCAAGAGTTAATTCATGAAAAAGGAGAGAAGCGACAAGACAAGTAGCTACCAAACTCCCTAAGAAAAGTGAGAATGTGAGAGTTGTCTTCAATAAAAGGAGAATAAAAGGAGGGTGCCATTGAAGAACTATCTAATATAGAGGTTTGATGAATCCAATATATTTTAAATTTGTATAAGATTATCCTCAATTCTTGATAAGAATTTACGCACAGTGGGATAGAAGATGACACTTTGATTTTGCAATTTTTTTATAAAGTGCACACCTATTAGAGATCGAGAATCCTTTATGCATGATAATGTTCATTATTAAAATATTATTTTGAACCACAACCCAAAATAAATAAATAAATCTAATAATGATAAGATCTTTTTTCTATATCTTAAGCCAAGGGAGGTCATCCAAACTCCATTTAACCAAGTGGTATATCTAGTTATGATAGTACTTTCTTAATTAATATTATCTAACTCAATGTTTAGGATGTGCCAATTAAGCTCTGAGAGCTATCACACCTCAACTAGATATGTAAGAAATGATTTATAGAAAGAGAAGTAGGATGAGGGTAAAATTCACCTCCAATCCACTCAAAATAATATTAAATACATCTAAACACAAAAAAAAATCTTCACAAGAAATTACCTTCAATATTTTAAAAATTTGAAAAAAATTAAATATTTTAAAAAAATATATATATCTAAGAATTATTTAATTTTTTTATTTACTTAAGAGTTATTTTATCTTCAATATTTTAAAAATTTGAAACACAATTATATAAAAGTTATTTTTTATGTCATGATCATATATAAAAATTGAAACACAATTAAATAAAATTATCTAAGAACTATTAAATTTTTTATTAAGTTATTTTATATATTTTTCATTTACTTAAAAAATAATTACTAAGTAAATTAATTGTATTTATAACTATTTTATTTTATAAATTAAAAATAAATAAATAAATTGTGTTTATAATTTTCTTGTAAAACAATAATATTTTATATTATTTAAACACCCTTGTTATATATCTTTCAAAAAGGGAGGATAGTAAAATATAATTATCTTCAGTTAACCTTTCACGTAATCTATCTCCTAAGAATGAGCGCAGTTATATTGAGTTTTGTTGTTAAAATACTATTTTTTTATTTTCTTACTGACAGGAATTTATAGGAATTTATTCGACCATATTAATCTCCTATGGAATGTGGGTGTAAAATGAACTACTTCTGAACTGAAAGCAACTAACATAAAAATGGAGGAATGAGAATGTTTACGGAACGAAATCCATAGAAAATAGAAATGATAGGGTACGGAAATGTCAGGTTGATGGGGGCCCACGACCCTGACCACCTAAGCACAGTTAGTGCTTAGAGTGTGGCGGTCAAGCCGGCCCATGTGGGCCTCCCTTTGAATTTCTATTCTCGTTGATAAATTTTCGTTGCACATAAATACAATACTCTCTATCTCACATACTTAATTTCTGGCACTAGTGTAATGATATTATTAGTTCCTGTCGGTAGGCAGGTATATTTATGCATTCACTTGGAATGCATTTAACCGGCAGCATGAACCAATCACATTTCGTCATTTAACATATTTCTTTTTTTTGTATAGTTTGAATTTGGAGAGCTATTTTATATATTGGAAAATTAGCATTTATCTATTTTTCTATTCGTCCGAGTAGCTTTATAAATCATTTTCATTTTAAAAATTCGGGAAAATGCGATCACATAAATTGATTAAATAAATTTAAGCAAAGGCATAGTTTAAAAGGTGGCGGCTAGAGGTACGTAATCCATGAATGCAGATTAAATGCATTAAAATATCAGGAAACAGCGAGCGCATAAATTGATTAATTAAAATTAAGCAAAGGCATAGATTATCAAACTAGCGGGTAGACGTACGTGATGCATGAAAAAAAATTAAATGCATTGAATGGCATTTGGCTCAAGGTGAAGGCGGTGGAGTTGCTTGGAGGCCACGCATGGGCAGGGTACTTTGGTCATTTAATATAGAGTTGAGTTACTTGGTATGCATTTCCATTACTTTGCGTGTGTTGTTTTTGTCTTCTGTAAGCGGTGTTCTGAGGGAGAGTTTTAGCGACCGAGCAAGAAATGTTATAGTTGCAGAATCCAGACCCAAAAATGAGTTATTTGAAGTGATAATTTGGTAATTTTCAAAGTTTCAATACATTAAAACGGTGGACAGTGAGAGACAAATTGCTTGAGGTCAGAAGAGGTAAGTTTTCATTTTTTAGTCTATTTGATACAAGAAGTGCAAGGAGGGTTTCATAGTGCTTGAAGGAATTCGTATACTTTGATTATAAATTCGTATTTTAAACTACTGTTAGTATTGTTCATTCGAATTTCTTGTTGAAATGCGAAGGTTTCATGTGCGTTTGATAGGAATAATGTAAAAAATCCTCTTGTTCATTTTACTTCATGCATGTGAGTAGACAGTGAGTTGCTTTGAGCTTTTCCATATATTAAACTATTTTTAGTGTTATCTATTTGAATTTTTTTGTTGAAATGCGAAGGTTTCATGTGCGTTTGATAGGTATTATGTAGAAATCCTCTTGGTCATTTTGCTTCATGCATGTGATCCCTGTAGAGTTTGTATCTCTATTATTGCTTCAAGGTGGTCCCATAAAGAGGGCTTTGGAACCAAAATTATGTCAACGTGTGCAATAATGAGAGCTTTTGAACAATGAGTCATAGTGTGTTGCTTTGAGCTTTGCCGTTGCCATGAAAGCATAAAAGGATAGAGGGATTCTGTTAAAAGTCATGGTTGTTGTCCTCATGGGCATAAATGCAAACAATGGGAGCATAAAGAATACAGTAGAAACATTTTACCTGTTGGCAGGCATAGATTTCTGTCGAATGTCGTTGTTACTATTTTTGTATGTTGGGGTTATAAAAAACTATGTCAAAAATGTTGAGGAGTCCAAATTACAATGTTCCCATAGAGCAGTTAAGTAATATTGCTTTTCACTTTTTATTCTGTTGGATACAAGAAATGCAAGTAGGGTTTCATAGTGCTTTAAGGCAATTGTATATTTTGACTATAAATTTGTATTTTAAACTACTTTTAGTATTGTTTATTCGAATTTCTTGTTGAAATGCGAAGGTTTCATCTTCGTTTGATAGGTATTATGTAGAAATCCTCATGTTCATTTTCCTTCATGCATGTAGTCTTGTATAGTTTGTGTCTTTTTGATTGCTGCAAAGTGGTCCCATAAAGAGGGCTTTGGAACCAAAATTATGTCAATGTGTGCGATAATGAGAGCTTTTCAACAATGAGTCAAGAGTGTGTTGCTTTGAGCTTTTCCGTTGTCATGAAAGCATAAAGGATAGAGGGATTCTATTAAAGGTCATGGTTGTTGTCCTTGTAGTCATGAATGCAAACAATGGGAGCATAGAAAATGCAGTAGAAACCTTTTCCCTGCCGGCAAGCATAAAAAATTTGTCAGATGTCATTTTTATTGTTTGTGTATCTTGGGGTTATAAAAAACTATGCCAAAAATGTTGTAGAATCCAAATTACAATGTTCCCATAGAGCAGTTAAGTAATATTTGCTTGATAGAATAGTTTTAGGCTTCATGGAAAAGAGCAGTCAAATTCATTGCTAGAAGATTTGTGGTCCAATAACCTGTCACAATTAGCTTGTGTAGTTAATCTTGTTTACATTAATACTTGTGTCTCTTGAACCTGGAAAAATGCTTGATAGTGTTTAAAATGGTTTTTGCTATTAGTATCCATCGCAGTAGGAGTACTATAAATTGCTATTCTTTTAGAAAAAATAAATACATGGTTTTTGTTTTCTAATGAAATTTTTTTACATGGTGCAATGCTTTTCGTTGGAAGAAAAGAGGTCGTCTAGCGGTCCAGCTGTGGAAAATTCTTCAAGCGACTAGTACAAGGTGAGTTTCTAGAATGAACCTTTTCTTTTGTTTACAATTGCTTATAGTAAACAGAGAAAAAGGTTAATTCAAGATTCTCACTATATTGATAGTACTTGTAATCATATCGTTGCTTTTTGTTACAAGGACAATCTTTGCAAATGGGTACTGTGAGTGGCATATGCTATATGGTTCATAAAAATTAAGCATTTGAGGTTCAAAAGTAGATCTTTATTTCAAAAAATTTACCTTTTCAAATTTTAAGAGTTTGATTCTGAATCCATATGCAAGCTTTGATTAAAACTACTGGCTAAAGGTGCATAATTTATTAATTCAAAATCAATGCATTTAATGGCATCTGACTAGAGGCGAGACTGTTTGGATTGCTAATTAGTCTTTGAATATATAACAATAAAAAGAGATAAAAAAAGGTATGATTATCCTTGGCCACATTTCACATTTTGGCCTTCCATTGTGCATCTTAAATAAAAAGTGGGTTTTGCATTGTTGCAATGCGTTTGGATACTTTGATTCTAAAATCATAGTTTAGATCATTCTAAGTGTTATCGATTCGAACCTTTCCTTGAAATACCAAGAATTCATCTGAATCTTGGAGGCAACGTACACTTGTCTATAATTATCCTTGGCCACATTTCATATTTTTATCATTTAATCAAAGTCAATTAACAAAGTAGTAGTTAGACCTAAAGAAGGTTGAAGGACTATGCTGATAGAAAACCATATTTTCGACAATGGCTAGACAACCTATTGAAATTCCTGTACAAACTTTAAAGCAAATGCATTTTCCCTTCTATTTACTTTCATTGTATATCTTAAATGGAACTTGGGTTTCACATTGTTACAATGTGTTTGGATACTTTGATTGTAAAGTCATAGTTTAGATCATTTTAAGTGTTATTGATTCAAATCTTTGCTTGAAATACAAAGGATTCATCTGAGTCTTGTACGCAATGTACAGCTATCCTATAGAGAGAGCATTGGAACTAATGAGCTGCTATTAAGGATAGAGGAATACTGTCAAATATTGTGGTTATTGTCCTCATAGGCACAGATGCAAAATATGGAAACATATAGAAAGCAAGTTAACTCTTCAATAATCCCATGAAACATAGTCTTTCTATGCATCCATGCATAAAGGTTTGCATGTATATATGTGGGCATGTAATTATGTATATATGAATGCATGTATCTATGTTACCATGTATGTATGTGTGTATATAACAGATTACTGTTGCATTTTCTTAAAATGCTTTTTGTGGATGGCGCCAGCTAGCCATCCAGTCATATTGTGATTAAACAATTAAGAATAAGTGCTAAATAATTGAAGTAAAATGACCCCATTCAGTTAGCAGATCATTTTTTCTCAGCCCTTTACATGTTAACTGAGAGTTTTGAAGCTTAAATGTCATAGTATATGTAGCATTTTACAAAATAGCTCTATCATTCATGATCATTTAGGCAAGTTCATATTTCCTTATTCATCCTTGTATTGTCCCATATCTAAATAATTAGGCAATTGCTAGTTAGGCTTTAAGCACCTAGAAATTCAAAGAAAGAAATGGTTGTAATTAGCTTTGTGTGCATTTAAACTATTAATCAAAGGCAACTAGCAAACTAGCCCTAGAAAACCATGTATGTGTTAATGTATTCAATACCATGTATTTGTGCATGGGTGTATATGAATACTATGAGTTGTGGTTTCTACCATTCTATAATGCTTAGAGTTACTTGTACAACCAAGCAATATGCAAGTAGAATTCATAGTTCATAGCATCCAGATACATTCAAGGACAGATACAAATCAAGGTTGTTAGCATCCTGATAAGGAAAATGCTGAGATACATCTAATTAATGTATGTTACAACATCTTAAAAACAATAATTCCTATCAAACGCACATGAAACCTTCGCATTTCAACAAGAAATTCGAATAAACAATACTAAAAGTAGTTTAAAATACGAATTTATAATCAAAGTATACAATTGCCTTATAACACTATGAAACCCTACTTGGATTCCTTGTATCATATAGACTAAAAAAGCGAAAAGCAATATTACTTAACTGCTCTATGGCAACATTGTAATTTGGATTCTACAACATTTCTTGACATAGTTTTTTACAACCCCAAGATACAAAAATAGTAACGACTACATCTAACAGAATTTTTATGCTTGCTGGCAAGAAAAAGGTTTCTACTATATTCTTTATGCTCTCATTGTTTGCATTTATGCCTATGAGGGCAACAACCACAACTTTTAACAGAATCCCTTTATCCTTTATGCTTTTATGACAATGGAAAAGCTCAAAGCAACACACTGTTAACTGATTGTTGAAAAGCTCTCATTATTGTACATGTTGACATAATTTTGGTTCCAAAGTCCTCTTTATGGGACCACTTTGCAACAGTTAGAAAAATACAAATTCTATAGGGCTCACATGCATGAAGTAAAATGAACAAGAGGATTTATGCATAATACCTATGAAACGTAGATGAAACCTTTGCATTTCAACAAGAAATTCGAATAGAAAATACTAAAAGTAGTTTAATATACATATTTATGCCTACGAGGACAACAACCATGACTTTTAACAGAACCCCTCTCTCCTTTATGCTTTAATGACAATGGAATAGCTAAAAGCAACATACTATCGACTTACATGCATGAAGTAAAAAAGTAGTTTAAAATACGGGTTTATGCCTATGAGGACAACAACCACAACTTTTAACAGAACCCCTCTACCCTTTATGCTTTGATGCCAATGGAAAAGCTCAAACACAGATGAAACCTTTGCATTTCAACAAGAAGCTCGAATAAATAATACTAAAAGTAGCTTCAAATATGAATTTATAATGATAGTATAACAATGTCTTAAAGCATTATGAAACCGTTCTTCCATTGTTGTTTGCATGTACCTGGTTTAAACATTTAATTATTGGTTCTTGATAATGGAATGAAATGAACTTGGACAAGTGGAAATAGCATTACCCCATGGAATTGGAACATCAGTGTTTGCATGCCTTTACCATGATAGCAGATTCATGTGCATGAGACTTATGTGAATCTCAAATGTCATAGTGCATGGGTACATGTGTCAAGTAGCTTGTTCCTAGGTCTTGACTCTACAACAACAACATCTCATGTGACTACACAAACCTGCAAAATAACAAAAAATGAAACGCTAAAAGTAATCACAATTCATCTCTAGTCACTAAAATCTATATTGCATGAAAAACAAGCAAGAACCTTTGAGTAGATGAAGGTCATGAACATTGAACCAATAGTAGGACAGTCACCACAACATTTAAGTAATCCTATGGTGTAGACTCCCTTTTCCATTATCAATTTTATTCCCAATTTCATCCATGAAGAACTTTGTCAACCTCTAGAACCTGCTATTAGCCATTGCTTTGATCCATGATTTCCATTTCTTTCATCAATGAACTACATATCTTTGATCCATGAAGAACTTCTTTAGCCTGTGCATCCATGTATTCTATATCTTTGAGGATATTCTTCATGGATGACATTGGGAATACAATTGATAATGGAAAAGAGAGTGTTGAGCATAGGTTTCCTTAAATATTGTGGTGACTGTGATACTATTAGTTCAATGTTCATGACCTTTATCTACTAAAAAGTTCTTGCTCATTCATACCTTGGTAATTAAACTTGTGATATTGCATTGCATATGTCTCATGTTCTCCACCTTGAAATGTCCATACTGAAATACAGTAATAGAAAGTAATAAAGTAATTATAGCAATACAAAATAATTCCAATGAAAAACTAATCAAGAGTAATACAAAATACTTTACAACACGTTGTGTGTTACAATTGTTAGTGAGTTGTTTTTACAACACCATGTGTTTTACAATCTACAGCTTAATAAAATAGTAGTCAAGAAGTAAACAAAAATAGATAATGGAAACTCAAATTCATTGTTTTAGTTTCCATTTCTCATTTAACAAGTCTTTCAACATCGTAATCAGATTCACTCTTTACATTTTATTCCTTTACTTTTCTGCTCTCATTCGAATGGCAGGGGGACCATACGTGAAGCCATTGAATAACCCTTCCATGATTTGATGGAGCTGGTGTGAGGTGATTTCATGAAAGCTCAAGTGTCATAGTATATGTGGCGTAGCAGCTAATAAGTCCATCTTACATTGTGCTGATGACAATTTAATTTGTCTCATCTGTCTTCGAACCATTAATCAAAGTCAATTAACAAACAAGTCAATCTTGCACTTGATTCAACAATGAGACCATCTAACAAGCACTTGTTTGCTATCACTATGATTAATGATAGAATTGGCTTAATTTTCATACTGAATGTGGTGTATTAGCTAGTTGGCTTAACATGATAGCTTTTGAACAAGTTAATTCAGTAAGCAATCAATCTAGTTTGCTGATGAATTAATTGTGCTCCACGGTTGGTCATGGCCAATTATTGGAAAAGCTGTAAATGCCATGGATGAAATTATATGCATAAAATTCTAGTTTATGGTTTGCTTGAAATGCAATGAGAAAACTACTATGAAGGCATAAGACAGGGTTGTGTAACATATTGCCATTCCTTTATCTAATTTCTTTGGACACAAATTCTTTACACATTTGATTGCAATAGTAACGTGTCTATGAAAATGGGAAAATAGAGACCATAATTCAGTACTTTTTAGCGTGCGTATATATGTATCCTGATACATATAAGCTCAACTTGGCATTTATGAAAATAGTTGCTATGTACAGTGAAGGAGCTTATTAGTGTTACTATATGCGATTGCCATGTAACAAAGTAAATTGGTGCACGGCTATAGTGGCACATCCAAAAAATACATGGACGCATGTATACGCAGTTGCATACAGGGATACATAGAAGCTTAGATGAAAAGTTAATTATGGTTAATTATAAAACATCTATGTACACCAAATCAATTAAACCAATCATGGCCATTCATATGCAAAAAAAAAAAGGAACTTCTTGAAAAGGCTTTATAGACAACAAAGCAAATGCAACTGTAGACCGAAATTGCAAAAT
>VDFB02164192.1:0-15844 GCA_007258455.2 Sequoia sempervirens
GTTTGTTTTGTGAGACACTCATTGGCAACTTGTTGAAGTTCTTCTATCGGAGACTTGTTTGATGTATCCTTTTGTGTATCTCTCGTATGTTGTAGCAGCTGTACTTGTTCTTCCACCTTCTTTATGGCTACCTGGCACTAGAAGCATGTGAATTCTGAATGCTCTTCCTCGTGTATCCTGCACCAAGCTAGTAACAACAAGTCCTCTAGGTAGACTCTATAACTCAAGCTTGACCAATCTTTTATTTATAATTCTGGCAACAAACTCTTCATATCTAGTCTGTATTGGATCCTCATTCTGGATGGGAGGAGCTTGTATGGTAACTCCTTCCTCTTGTAGCTCATCCTCCACTATATTTTCAAGAATCTGACTAACCTCCGTAAGAACATCCTCCTTGATCTTTATAGGTAGCTCTTCACTTAAATTTTCCTCTGTTAACTCTGATGCCTCAAATTTGTCTTCCTTACACTCAATCTCTTCCAGAGCCACCTCAACATCAGCTGCAACGTCATTTATGGAATCAAAATATGTTGGCTTCTCTGTAGTGCATTCCTTGTCTGACTTTTCTTTCCACTCCAGGTATCTCCCAACTTTAATGATAATGTCCACACAAGAACGACAAGTAAACTCCAAATGGGCTGCATTATGAACTCTACACCATTTAGATGAGATGAAATCTTGCAAACACTTACCTCCACCAAGTCGATCTTTAGCTATCTGTGTAAATGCCTCAATTGTAACATCAATAAACTCCAAATCTGCAGAGGCTAATGGTTCAGGCAGGGTTTGCATGAAAATGCCTCTTTGCAAAATCCTTTCGATTTTACCCAAAAAGTCTAAACATTCCAACTCATTGTGCCTACAAGTATTATGAATTCTGCACTTATCTGATAATGCATAGTGATGCAAACCCTTACTATTCCAAAGATCCAATCTCTTGTTTAGAGACTCACAGAGTTGAGGAAAATCAATCTGAAAACTATCCCCATCATTAAAAACATAAGACTGCTTTTCCATCTTGACTCAAAATTTGTACCTTCAGATTTAGAGATCTGTCACATCTCAGATTTTCAACATAAAGGCTCATTCAACTTCCAGCTACATCACCTTCGTTCAGCCCTCCTAGCGCCAATTTATTGATGGTGTTTTTTGCACAGCAACAACTCAGACATAATGTGATATTCTATCTCTCTTGAAAGGTAAATCTCTATCAGCAAGCCTCAAGAGATAACCCCAAGGTCTCTAATGTCAGGTCTTGACAAATGCAGTGAAACAACTCAAAGATAATGTGAAATTGTTGGTAATCACAAGGGGCCTTACAAATGAACAATGTTGGAAGTATGTTTTCATCAGATGTAGCAATATGGTGATGCTTTCAATCCTAAAACTAACCCAGATTCAAAGAAATAGCAAAAGAGAAAGGGTTGAGAGAGATTCTAAACTAACTCCTAAGATCAATCACAACAATGATGAATGCTGCAAATGGACAAATCCCCAGTAAAACCAATCTCTGCTTGATCAAGGACAAGCCCACAACTCCGCAGAAACGGTGCAATCTTCTAAGGAAACTGAAGATTTTCAGACTATGAATATTCATTCACATACCCACTAACTGGCGCAATGTAAACAAGCATCCACAGTTGAACTTAGCACAATATAGGGCCCAAACTAACTTTGCACAACAACTTACAATCAGTAAATTGCTAAAAGTATGGACCGAAGATCGATCAACATCATTAACATTTCATCATTATCATGAAAGAACTAAAATCTACGATCTAACATCTGAGAATCAAGAACAAGAAACCATAAACTGTCAAAGTGTAACACAAAGCTTGCCAAATCAACAATCCAATTGCATTAACTTCTCCAACCTTTACATAACAATTTCAAGTCTCTCTCCTCTCCTACAGCTACTGACTTGCAAAATCTACTTGCCAATTTTTAATCTTTTCCATATTTTCTTCCTGGCACGAATCCATATGCAAGTCCCCTCTTAATTTATTTAATTTTGAAAAATAAATACAATCATTAGTAGCTCACATGTTAAAAAAAAATCACTAGGTAGAGGCTATAGAAGGCCAAAATTCCATTTTTGGAAAATTTTGGGATTTTGAGGGGGGCTTCGATTTTTCCAAAAATGGAAATTTCGGAAAATCCGAGGTAGCTTGGATTTTCCGATGCTTAATCCTCACGGAAAATCCGAGGTAGCTTGGATTACCCGAAATCCAAGTCAGGTCAAAATCCCCTAAACTTCATAACTGTTTTCCTAGAAGGAATTTTTGAAAAGTTCAAAAAGCAACCTAGCCTAATTTTTCGTCCTCTATCCACGGGTGTAAAAAGGATTTTCATATAACATTGAGAATTCACCTCAAAATTGGTTTTTCGGGGAATCCGAGATAGGTCGAATTTTCCGGACCTCTCTTTGACTTAGTCAATTTTAGCCCTTGGGTGAGACTCTGAGTTAAGGCAATCTTCTAAAAGCCAAACTATGATCATGATGTTGCAAAAGACACCTCAAGTGCGGATAAGACACTGAATTTCAAGGTGAAGCAAAGCCAAAATTGCAGGAAACCAAACCTTAAAGGAGAAGAGATCAAACGAAGCAAGCAAAAAGAGGGTCCCCACCTCCGGTGGGGCATGTGTGTGAAAAGTGCACAACAGTTTCAAAACTGACTTTTGACTTTTTTGTTAAAATCTGATTTTATTTTTTTTCTACTGCTGCGCGACAGCACCGACAATTTCAAGAATTGATATAAGAACTGATTTTTTATTTATTCAGAACATAATAAGACAATACCCATAAGCCAAAAGGCAATAGTTTGGAACCTGGGTTTTTACACAGCAGTCATGGCAATCATAACAATCAGATGCAAGGATGCCATGCTTCAAATTGCTCGTTTTTCAATTGGATTTTGATGTTGATGGGGTCAATGATGCTAGACACCTCAAGACAGGGAATTTGTAGCCTCAATCCCAAAACGTTTTGCTTTCAATCCTTTGCTGATTTGTACGTCCCTTTGTTGATTTGTACGGCTTGTTTCTCCAGCTTACACGTGCCAAATGGAAGTCCCTAAATTTGACGTTTAGACTCCTATATGCTTAACTAACCTGGATGCCATGATAAATGCAAGAGATCAAGACTGGTACAACTTGATTTGGAGAGGTATCACGCTCTGTGTGAAGATTTCAAGCTCTCAAGTTCCCACGTGCCTGCAAGTGCTCAATGTCCTCTGTTTTATTCAATACTATTGAAGTAAATGCTAAATAAATCGATCAAAGCTCAGATTGATGGTCTCTGTGTGAAGCCATCCATACTAGAACCCTTAGGCGGTCTCTCACGTCTGTAGATCCTGTCCTAATCGAGGATTTTTGTGATGAACCCTGCTGGTTCAACTTCAACCCCTGATGCTGAAACTGATTTTTTTGTGTTTTGTTGTTTGTATTGTTTTTGATGATTTTTGTGCAATAAAATGAATGATGCGATTTTGCAATAAATGCTTCTAAAAATCTTAATAATTACAAGAAAGTAAATACTGAAGCAAATAACTCCTAACTCGGTAGCACATAGATTTATTATTCTTTCAAGACAATTACAATGATGAATCTCAAACATGCAAACTAAAAGGCAAAGCAATATTTAATATTTGAAAACCTGATTGCAGCCGCTTGTAGGAAGCATGAAATGGTACGGCCAATCCAAAAGACAGTCTTTCCCCGACAAATTTGCATTGCAGATGCTACTGGAGACCTTGGCGCCCAAGCTGGAGAAGCCAGATGATGAAAAAACAAGGCGATTTGCTCTGGAGAAGAAGTACAGCCCTTGCTGCAGCAAAAGTACGGCCTGTACCAGCAAGTACAAAATCCGTACAACCTTGTATACTGTACTAGATAAAGCATTAACCCAACTGCTCAAGATTTCTCCTTTCCCCTGACGAATACTGAATCAAACCCTAACGAATAACCTCACAATAGGCTCTGTAATAACTTCTTAATGAAGCTATTGGCAGGCAATAAATCAGTTAGTATTTCACAGCCTCTGAACTGCAATACACTGAAGATGGCTCGTTCTCCAATGCAGAAGAAAACTAAAACCCTTGGCTTCGTTCTCTGAAGAAGGAAATGGCTAAAATCGATTCTCATATGCATAATGAATGAATTTCTCTCAAAGAAAACTTATATCTCCTCAATTGGGTCGATTTCCTTCAAAAAGCATGATTTAAATAAAACTTGAATTTCAATTTTAATTGTTCTATAGTTTGGACGCCCTTTTAATTATAATAATTAATTAAAAAATGGCCCCTTCTTCATGATGGTCGACCCCTTCAATAAGTCACTTAAGTTATAATATTAAATTACATTATAACTTTATAATATAAGCTTCCATTAAATTAATATTTATTTTGGTAAATAAATATTAATATCTCTCTCAATATAAGTCCAAATGACAAACCGTCTGAAGCCGGATGATAAGTGACCGAATTTGCATATGACCAGACCATACTGCTAAAAATAGCAGGGGTGCTCCGCTGAGTGTCTCCACTTACTAAAAATAGTAAGTCAAGCAAATGATGTCCAAAAGACCCCGAACGAAAGCCAAACTGAATAATTCTGATAACTGAAGCCAAGCCATGCCTCAACAAGACCCTCTATCCTCCATATTAGCCTACGAGGGCCACATAATAGGCTAATCTCAAGTACTAAGAGATGTCAACTGGAAGGGGACATTACAGTTTTCGTCCTCATATCAGCTTAAAACTCCATACCTGCAACCTTGTGCTCAGTTTTTTGTGTTTGAATAATAAACTTGGATATCTACAATAAAGCTCTCTCTTCTCCTTATGCTTTTCCATGCCCAAATTAGGGTTTTGATATTTTAATAATAAAATATCATTTATTGTTCTCAAAAGGCCCACGTCCACTTTAGCTTATGAAATCACTTAATAAATAAACCTTTATCAAGGTGGGTACCCCTTTCACTTGAATAATCATAAAGTGACAAAGTATTATTTTAATTAAGTCACTTAATTTTCCCTTATTAATGACCAAGTTATAAAGTACTTTATTAAAGTAGCTTTATAATATTAAATTAATAAGTCACTTTAATAATATGGTTAAAGTAACGTGACTTAATAAGTCAATAACTCTTGGCAAAAGTCTAGCAATAAGCTCCTGAGAGTGGCTTCTGCACAATTTCCCACTATAGACATGAAACCACTTAACTAGTAGTACTGGCTATAAATAGCAAGTAGCATGATGCAGGAGCATCCGGGTCCACAGGCGATCAACATTGCCAAAAATATTTTTCATCTTGTTTACTTTAAATTTATTTTTTCCTTAAGGTTGATTAGGTAGAATTTGATAAATAAATGTAATAAATAGGCCAAAAATATGTAAAATAAATATTGGTCTTATATTTTGTAAAATTGTCAAATTGCCTAGTCTAGGTGGCAATCCAATCCTCATCATTCATTGAAAAATATTAAAAGTAAAAAGAAGGCATTGGATTTTTGGGAGTTATAATTATTAATTACTAATTTAATGCTCCTAAAAATACTGCAAAAAAGATATGGGTGGCCAAGTTGAGTGGCAGTTACAACTCTTAAAGGATCCCTATTTTCTAGGAGCTGGAGCCTAAGTTGCCTTCTAAACTTGGAAAAATGAAGGAAAGTGGAATTGAGGAAGTTTCAAATGTTGCAAATTATTAATTTAATGTTGGCTAATGTTAGAATATTCATATTGGGATGTTGCAGATGAAAGCTACAACAAAAATAATGAAGATTTAGCATAAAAGGCAAGATTGGACAATTTTTGGAGTTAGTCACTCAGTAGGAATTGGGAGAGAAGTTGAATTCTATAGGGATTTGGGAAGGAGTGACTTAAGAAGGTATAGTATGTGATGAAGATGTCCATCACAAATGTTTTATTGCAGATCTGATGATTATTGAACATCAGCAAAAGAATTGAGGCTCAAGGTTGAACAGTCTCTGCAGATGCATTGTTGTTGCAATGATGCATAGTGGTGTTTGCAGGTTTTTGAGGAGTGCTAGCCTTGGGCATAGCAATTGATTTGAGAGGTGCATATGAATGTGTTGTAGATATTTGTATGTTTATTTTCAGGTTTTGAAGCTAATTTGCTGTAGTTGCAAATTTGGAGATTAGAGGTTCATTTGGTAGTGATTTGTTGAAAATTGTTGGAGGATTGTTGTTTGCAAGTTTTCAATTTGAAGGAAGAATGTTGCAGATGTTTGTTTGCAGGTTTTAGAATTGATTTTTGTGGGGTTTATATCAATCATATGACTGTAATTTTCATGTAATAATAGAGCTTAATATCAGCAAACAAAATTTGAAACAAGTTTGTATCACTTGGAGATTTCAATGAAAGATTTGTTGTCAATTTCTGGCATAAAATTATCTTGTTCTTTCAATATCTTTGTTGTAGCTTTTATGTGAGTTTGCAGCAGTAGAGAGGTGATTCCCTTGCTGTTGCATCGTAGCAATAAAAAATCCTGAACTGCCTCAAAAGGCCAACCAACCAATTGAACATAGGACTAGATATGTAGAGGTGAAAACACAAGCCTGTTGAAGACTCTAAATTCCCTCCGTCAGCCCCCTAAACACCATGTTAGCCCACGAGAACCGTAGTAATAGGTTAACCTTGTCTCCTCGAACCACTGGCTAGAAAGGGGACATTACATTGCACAAGGTGTCCAAAAAAATGTGTGGTGTTTATCTTGGAGGATTCTACCAGCTACCACATATGCTACTACATTGTTAGTAATTATTTGCACAACATTTTCAATTCCAACTTCCATGCAAACTTGCTCCAAGATTCGAGCCAAATTTTTTGCATTTTTTACTATGTTGGAGGCATCCACTGATTTCAAAAACACCACCTCATTTTTGCAAGCTATGAAAAAATTAATGATGGTGTGGTTTTTACCATCCATCCACCTATTGGAAAGAATAGTACAACCATATTTTTTCCATTCTTCTCTTTGTTCTTCTATCACTGCCTTTTCCCTTTTAGTTCTATTATTAAGCAACCTACAAGTACAAAGTGAAATTAAGTACACAAATTTAATTTATAAAGAAAAAAGTAGCTTAAATTAATCATAAATTGCTATAAAATAAAGAACATAAATTTATCAAAAAAATTAAGTTTAACTAACCTTCCACTCAAGTCTGTGTGAGAAGGCGCTTTTAGCCTTTTCCTGCAACTGTCAATGCGGTAACCAAATTGTGGTAGTAAGGAGAACTTGCCACATTGAAAGGTATGTTGTTGAAATACCAAAAATCCGCACAAGCAATGTCTTCTTGCTCATGCACCTCCCTATTCCACCCAGTTGACTCTAAGGAAGGTTGTGCTCTAGGTGTGTTTCTAGGCACACAAAAACCATGTATGCGTGTAGGTGCTGATCCTGGTGCTCTACTAGAGGTGGATGAAGGGCTTGTGGTGGTGGTGGGTTGCCTTCGGATATGTGGACCACAAAGAGAGCCCACTATGCCCTGAAGAGCATCATCATCTAACTCAAGGTTGACTGGAGAACCTTGAGAAGAAGCTATGGATGCTTGCATAGCTGCCTTTGCACTCTCTTTTTGTAATATTTTTCTTCTTCCGCTGTAAGTATGGCATTCATTTGCCTTTTTATTTCTTCAATGGTGTTAGGACAAGGCCTAGCAACACATTGAGGGATGCCTGCAATATGGTATTTGAGGCGGTTGATGCCTCCATGCAATACTCTCTCGCATTTAATGCAATAAATTGAGCCAGGTTCGGGTTCTTGATAAGCATATTTCCAAGCAAGATCTCTAGCTCCTGGAGGACGAGTGCCTACAAATGATGGTGGTGGCACAGATGGGGCAGAGCCTGAGGTTGAACCGGATGTAGAAGATTTTGTATTTGCCATTATCAATGAACCTACACACACAAAGTGAAAACACAACTTGTTAGTTTATTAATAGAGAATTTAAAAACAACCTAAATTAGATTAAATCAAAATAGATTACTTTAAATTAGTAAAAATCTAAACTAATCTAAGATTCTAAACATTTTCATCAAAAAAAGTGGATTAAAAAAATAATAATAATAACTAGGGTTTGAAAAAAATGTGCAAATTGTTAGTCGGATATTTTACTTGTTGTCGTTTACTTGTTGTCGACCGTAGTTGGCCTCGGTCGTAGTCGGCCTCGGTCATACTCGGCAATTGTTAAATAAAACAATAGTTAGTAAAGAATAATAATGTCATGTAATGTCATGTACTCTCGGCAAAACATGTTCAGATTAGTGTTAATGTAATGATGTTATGAAACGTCGTGTCGGTTGGTTGTCTAACCACCGCCGAGCGTTATATGTAGTCGGGTGGGAATAGTCGGATTATGCGATGCTGCTATTGATGCTATTATGCTATGATAATAATGAATGAGTCTTGTTGCCGATGATTATACTGTAAGCATTGTGATACTCTTTGTACATGATATTCCTGAGAATGAATAAAGTTCCTGGCATTTTACTATGATATCTTTCAGTTACTGTTTTATCCTATGTTCTGTTTATTACAAGTTTGCCAGTAGTACGTAGAGTTTGAATCCCATTCCGTAGGCAAACATTTGGCGCCGTTGCCTGAACGGACTAGGGCATCATCCACCATGGCAGCGTAATGGGTCAACCAGCGGAAGAACCTATAAATGCTAATGAGGAACGAGAAGACTCATTGACAGAAGATTTGGTAAATTTGTGGAAAATCTCGCTCCGTGACCACGTACGTAGGGAATCCCTCATTCGGGAGATCCCTGAGGAAGTCATCTGGGATCGGCTGGAAGTGAACGACGAGGTGAACCACCTTCTGAACCGCATGCCCAGGTTGCTGGCCCGCCATTTCATTATTCTGCAAGACTTGCGAGAGGAGGAAGCCCGTGAGCGCCGAAGGCAGCAAATCGTGCAACGCTGTGAAGACCGAAACAAACGGGAAGAGGAAGAACGGGATACTAGTCGGCGCCGCACTTCCGGCAACCAGCAATGATCGCTTGAACAACTAAATGCCCGTACGGCCGAACAAAGACAAGAATAGAGTACCTGACGGGCACGGGACTTCGGAAGAGCAAGTTCGGCGATCACTCAGACTACAAGAGCAAGAAAATCGGCGAAGACGACTAAGGCAAGTCGGTAAGGAACTAGATGAGGACTTAATTGAAATCAATCAGAGCATAAAAAGAACATATGAAAATTTGAAAAAAATAGACACGTCTATTGAACGAACACACCACAGTTTGATAGAAGGAAGGGACGAAGACCCCTTCAGCACTCCATATACAGAAAAATATAACCTCTATGACAATGAAGATGAATTGAATAGTAGCATCAGACGATTTCGAGAGTTGTCACTCTCGGACGACGACACAGAGTTAAAGAGGGGAAGACCAGAGCTTAAGACCCCAGGGCAGAGAGAGCATCGGCGGGATCCTGAGGAGACCCACGGTGTTGCGGACGCTGACGGAGGACGTGGCAGTGACTCGTACGTGGCCGAGAGTGCTGGTGACGCACAGGGACGTAGCGAGGCATCCACTAGTCTAATCGGGTCCAAAACACAAGGAGGTCAACAAGGAGGTCAACCGGTAAAGATGGCTCACCAGGATCGGCAAAAGTTGCCGAAATTCATGGGGAATGGCTCTGAGGATCCCGTACGGCATTGCAAGACATGCGAGACTATCTGGATAGCCAGCGGGCAGGATGACCCCGACCAGTGGCTGAAGGCATTTCCAGCAACACTCAGGGACAGTGCCATTGACTGGTACTCGGAACTGGATCAAGCGCAGAGAGCCACATGGAGGGTCCTGAAGCAAAACTTTGAAGCGGAGTTCAAACTTCTACGGGACGATAGTGAGATCGTCACAGAAATATATCATACCAAACAAGGGAAGCATGAAAACGTACGGACCTACAACAGGAGGTTGAAAGACTTGATCGGGAAGCTGGAGGCACAGCCAGCCGATGGGTTAAAGAAACGATGGTTCATTGAGGGACTGATTCCCTCACTTCGGCGAAAGATGAAAGTAGTACCACCGTCCTCGTACACCGAAGCATACAATCGGGCGATGGATATTGAAAGTGAAAATAGGACTTCCTCGAAGGGAAAGAGGAGGGATGACGACGAGAGTGCTGAGGACAGTGACGATGAATCGGCAACCGTACAGGCCCTTCGGCGGGATATGATGCGGATAATGAAAGAACTGAAGGCCGACAAGGACGGATCAAAAGAGGCCAATGAATTATGGTGTACGGACTGTAAATCGGAAGGTCACACAAAGGCAAGTTGCCCAAAAAAATTATTCTGTGACATCTGCCAGGTCATGGGACACTCCGTCAAAGAGTGCCCATACAATCTAAAAACTAAAAGTTCGCAAGTATTCTTCACTCAAGGCGAACAGTCAACACCGCCAACCACGCCACCGAAGCCACAGAACAACAATGCATCCCCTGGAGGCTACCGCAACAATCGGCGAAATACGCCGAGAAGTAAAATTCAGTATGACAGCAAAGGACGACCAATGATTCAGTGCCGGAACTGTAACGAATGGGGTCACTTTGCGAGGGATTGCCAGAGCGGCCAAGGCAGCGGGGGAAAACTGTGCAAGTGGTGTGGACCGGGTGACCATGAAGACACCGACTGTCCGAAGCAAAAAGGAAGTATCAATATGCTGGAGGTAGCCGACGAGGAGGTCTTGGCGATTACGAGAGCACAGTCAAAACGAGCAAATTATCCGGATCCCCGTACGGAGAAAGAAAGATTTCAGGAGGCCAAGACAAAAGTAGCCGAGGCAATGGCGAATGAAGGCAAGAACTATAAAGCTACCAATACGTTGCTACAGTCGGAGTCGGAGAAGAATATCGTACGGCAGGTGCTTCACACAACCGTACCCATTAAGGTAACTGATCTTTTGCAAACAATGCCTTCTCTCAAAGTAGCACTTACCAATGCTATTGGAGAAACTCTTCCAAAGAGTTCACCAGAACGTACGCCAGAAGTGGTAGCCGAGACTTCGGATCCAATGCTCCTAGCAGTAAGCATCGGGAGGAAACCAGCCGTCGTCGAGATGGAAATCTTGGGCATGAGATTATCTAATACTATCGTCGATGGTGGTTCAGGAGTAAACGTACTGCCAGAAGAGACTTGGAAGTGTCTGGGTAAGCCGACTCTTTGGCCCCCGACATTCCACCTCGTGGGAGCAGATCAACATGGCATCAGACCGTTGGGTATACTAATGGAGCAGAAGGTCTCGATCGGCACGCAACTGTTTCTGTTAAATTTTGTAGTCATCCCAATGGAGAAAAAGGCGTACGATGCACTCTTGGGGCGAGGATGGCTGATCACTGCCAAGGCAACCCACAACTAGAAGCGGAATACACTCTCAATAGAAAGTCGGGGGAGGAAATACACCATTGATCTGAAGAATCAGGCCGTCAGTGAGGATCTGGCATCTTTGGCATCGGAATCCGGAGGTGACTCAGATGATGATGAGAGAAAGACAATGGAACCAGATGAAGAAAAGGAATTATTGGAATCGGCGGTTGCTTTCGGAAGATAGAACCAGTTCGCTGGCGGGCTATTTCAACTGGTAGATGGAGGATTATGAAGTCTTCCACCGGTTGCCGCATGCTCACGGATCAAGGAGAAGTAGAAAGGAGATAATAAGCCGACCCGGTGGAACATTTCCACACGAATCACGAATATAAAGAAGGTACGGCCGAATTGGATGTAACTCCAGCCCACAAGTTCGAGCAGGACAAAATCATAAAGTACGAGGAACCAACGTTGAAAAAAGTCAACCTCGGGAATTAGCCAAACCGAAGGAGATTTTGGTCGGTGATGACTGGGACCCTGTCCTGAAAGCGGCAGCATTCAGAATCTTCATGGAATACAAAGACGCTTTCGCCTGGACGTACAAGGATTTGAAAGGCATCCCACCGGAGTTATGTGTGCACAGGATTCCTCTCGTACCGGGAGCCCAGCCCGTACGGAAGCGACCGTACAGAATGAACAAAAATTATGCCGCCAAAGTACAGGAGGAGATCGAGAAGATGCTGGAGGCCAGCATCATTTTCAAGGTGGAAGTGAGCGAGTGGGTATCGCCGATCGTCATATCATTGAAGAAAGAGAAGGAGCAAATTAGAATCTGTGTTGACTTCCGTAGCCTGAATGCAGTGACTATCAAGGATCCATTTCCCATTCCCTTCACCGACTCGATTCTGGAAGAAGTTGCCGGGCACGAAATGTACTCCTTTCTAGATGGCTTCTCGGGTTACAATCAGATCAGCATCGCCGAGGAGGACAAATTAAAGACTACATTCGTCGTCGAGGATGGGGTGTACGCATACAACCGCATGCCGTTTGGATTATGCAACGCACCAGCTACATTTCAGAGGATTATACTCCACATCTTTGATAAAATGTCGGTAGGTAATTTCAAAGCCTTCTTGGATGATTGGTCGATCTATAGTGACAAAGAAAAACATTTAAAAGCTTTAGGCGAGTGCATGGAACGGTGTAGAGCAGCCCGCCTTGCCTTGAATCCGAAGAAATGCAGATTTATGGTACCGCAGGGGAAGTTGCTCGGACACATTGTGTGCAAAGCTGGGTTGAAAACGGATCCTGACAAGGTGCGAGTCATCGTACAGATGGAGGCTCCCGAGAATGTCACTGGAGTAAAGTCTTTCCTCGGCCATGTGGGATACTACCGGAGGTTCATTAAAAATTTTGCCCAAGTATCGTACCCTCTCGGCCTACTGACGAGGAAAGGCCAACCATTCGTGTGGGCCGAAGAACAGGAGAAGGCATTCCGGGAACTGAAGGAGCGACTAGTCAGCTCACCCATATTAATGTACCCGGACTGGGATAAGGAATTCCACGTACATGTAGACGCTTCTAATTTTGCCATCGGAGCAACCCTAGCACAAGTGGGAGCGCACGGGTTGGATCACCCAGTATTCTTCGCCAGCCGGCTACTCTCAAAGGCAGAAAGGAATTATAGTACGACCGAGCGTGAGGCATTGGGAATGGTGTACGCCGTACAGAAGTTCAGGCATTACCTCCTCGCCACGCCGTTCACTTTTTTCGTGGACCACCAAGCTTTGATGTACCTGGTAAACAAACCGATTATCCAAGGACGGGTGAGTAGATGGTTACTGCTGTTGCAAGAATTCACGTTCACCATCATCGTACGGCCAGGAAAAAGCCATGTTATTGCCGACCAATTATCTAGAATCCGGTCGGGTGAACCCGCAGAGGGTGGGGTGAACGAAGACTTTCCGGACGCACATTTGTTTCAGATTGCAATATTGCCGTCATGGTACGAGAAGATTGGAGACTATCTGTCCACATCCACATTCCCAAGTGATATGCCACCAGCCGAGAGGAGGAAGATTGTACTGAAAAGTAAGACATTCCAATTGATCAATGGGCTACTCTACAAGATGGGACCCGACCAGATCCTCCGGAGATGTGTTGTCGAGGAAGAAATACCCGGCGTACTAAAAGAGGCACATGAAGGACTGGCTGGCGGCCATATGGGACCTGATGCTACAGCAAGGAAAATTCTCTTGGCAGGCCTATGGTGGCCGACGATGCACACTGACGCCAAAGAATGGGTGGTAGGCTGCGACACTTGCCAGAGGGTCGGGAAACCATTGAAGCGGGATTTCATGCCACTGCATCCCTCACAGCCTCAGGAGTTGTTCGAACGATGGGGGTTAGACTTCATCAGACCATTGAAGGTGAGTCACTTGCATCGATGCCGATACATTGTGGTCGCTACAGAATATCTGACAAAGTGGGCTGAAGCTCGAGCGTTGCCAGACAATACAACACAAAGTACGGCAAGATTCATTTATGAGCAGATAGTAACACGGTATGGCATCCCCATTAGGATTACGAGTGATCGTGGAGGGCACTTCGTCAATCATGTTATCAGGTTGATGACGACAGAGTTCCGAATTTTTCACAACTTGTCCAGTCCATACTACCCGCGAGCTAATGGCCAGGCGGAGTCTACAAATAAGGTGCTCGTGTCAGTGATTCACAAATCATGCGGCGTGGAAGAAGCTGACTGGGAAGAAAGGTTACCAGCCGTCCTATGGGCATATCGTACAACGTACAAGGTAACAACGGGCCACACGCCTTTCCAGTTAATGTACGGTCAGGAGGTGGTGATGCCGATGGAATATATGGTACCAAGTCTGAGGATAGCCGTGGAGAATCGATTGGGTGATACCGAAAGCTTGAAAGAAAGACTATACCAATTGAATAAGCTGGACGAGCGAAGAGTGATGGCACAGTGGGCAACGGAGAACATGCAACGGCGACGGAAGTATTGGCACGATAAGCATCTCCGGCGGATGAATTTCCGACCGGGACAGTTAGTTTTGAAGTATAACGGTCGTAACGAGATCAAGCCAGGGAAGTTTAAAGTTCGTTGGTTGGGACCGTTTCGAGTTCGGGAAGTAGGTGACAATGGGTCTATAAAATTGGAAAATCTCGATGGCTCATTGAAACCGGAGGCAATCAACGGATCGAAGCTAAAACCATACCAGGAGAGAAAAGAGAAGAATACTATCGCCATAAACATGTTGGGCTATGCAACAAAGGAAGATTGGTCTGTGCAGAGTGAAGGCCTGAGAGAACAAGACTGGGGACTAGGAGGTCCTGGTTATGTAGCAGACAATGTCTGGGCAGAATCAGGGCGAGATCAAATAAATGAAGAGAGGTTGGCAGAAAAGCGAGTAGAAGGAATTGCAGTACCACGAATACACAAGCACTTGACCAATGCAGTTTTCGGAACCCCTGCATTGTGGCGTCGAATGGGGGGACATTGGCACTATGTAGCCCCTTATGAAGGAATAAGACGGGGATATATAGCCAAGGACTTGGACGCAGAAGCCCAAGCGGAAAAGAAGAACCAAGCAGAAGAACAAGATGAACTGCAAAAAGATGACGAGGAGGAATGGACTGATGAGCAATGGGATGCTTATTTCGAGAAGAAGGCTCCTTGTTTAAAGACGGTGTTGAAGACAGAAGATACGTTTGTGTCAACAGTAGATGGATATACAGAAGATCTCCTGAAACAAATGCGTCGAGAAAGAAGAAAAATACCAAGGGTTAGGAAGATCGTAACTCAAGATGGACTCTGGAAAATAATTCCTAACCTGGCGGGACCGCCGACAGTACAAGGCGACGATGTTACGTGGTATCAACAGTACGGCGGAAGGTACGTCGACGGAAGTTTTCGAGGTATTGGTCCTGCCCCTTTACTGGATAAATGGTTTGATATAGAATATATAGGAACCTGTTGCGAGGAAGAATGTTATAAACGGCCACCACACACATGTAAATGGTATTACACGTCAGAATTAAAAGTCCCGACACAGTGGAAATCCAGGAGGAATAAAGAAAAGAAGGGAGGAGAGAGAAGGTGAGCAGAAGTGGAAAAAATTAAAAAGAAAAGAAGAGAGAGAAAAAGAACGGAAGTGGAAAAAAATAAAAATAAATAGAAAAGAAGCTATGAAAATAAAAGAAAATAACGGAGTAAGTAAAGAAGAGCAAGGCGTATGGGAAGAAAAAGAAAAAGATGAGAAAATTAAAAGCAACCAAAGAAATAGAAAAGAAAGCAAACAAAGGGAGAATAAATCAAATAATAAATTAAATAAGTCGACCATCAGGGGAAAGATTAAAGTGAGAGATTAAAATAGCCGCCTGGAGCACTAAAACCGTACGACCAAAAGGGAAATTAACGGAGGAAAGTAAAAGGCGAGAGATTAAAAATTGGCAAAACCCGAAGAGGAAGCAAGGCG
>VDFB02164195.1:0-17378 GCA_007258455.2 Sequoia sempervirens
GTTGATGATGCCCCCTCGGGAGGTAAATCACTGATGATGAGACAAGTGTTGAGTTGATGACAAAATGTGGATGATGAGAGGGATGCAATGATTTAGCTCCCGATAATTGATTAAAAGATGCCTAGGTAGTTTGAAAAATAAGGTCAGAGTTTGAGAAAAGGAGAAAAATAAAAATAAAATGCCACAAAAACCCTCCTTGTTTGACCTTTAAAAGGTAAAAAGCGTAAAAAGGGCAAGTCATTTTCACCTTTTGACTTTAGTGATTTTGTGCTCTAACGTTGACTTGGCAAGATAGAGATTTTGTACCACCAACATAGATTCGAGCGGGCCCACTGATACCAGAGACCAACCCCATATGGACCACGAATGAGTCGACTCAACCTTCTTTGTGTTGAAAATGTGTGATTTTAATTGAATGTTGATGCATTTTAGTACGGATTTAGAGTTGAATAGCCCGTTTTAGTGCATGGAGTAGGAGTTTTAGCACATTCAAAGTTTCTTTTAGCCCATCTAGGATGTATAATAACACTTTTAGTGAAGAGTCAGTTTAGCGCATGCGATACATAGAATAGCGCATTTAGGATGCCTATAAGAATTTGGTACTATAGCACATATAGGACATAGAATAGCCCATTTAGGGTTTCAGAACATTAGGTGGATGAAATGGCGCATACACTTAGGGGTTTAGTGCATATAGGGAAGTAGCGCATAGGGGAAAGAATCTCAATGCTTTTAAGGCACAAAATGGTGCATAGGGGGATTTAGCACACTTGTGGGCAACTTTAGCACATTTGAGGTTTTAGTGCATAGAGGCCATAGACTAGTGCATCTAGGAAATTTACGTAGAATGCACTATTTGATGAAAATGATGATGCATATTGCTACTTTGGTCTATAGATAGATAAATTGTCTTGTCATCATGCTGATATGGATGGAAATGATAGAAAATCTAATGATGAATTGATAACTTTTCTTTTTAGAAAACAACGAGTAGATGTTTGATATGACTTCTGATAAATTTTCTTTCTACGATAGAAAACAAATAGTAGATGATGTGATTCAAACATATTTGTATTCGTGACTGAAATACAAATAGGAAAATGATTTGATGGTTGATAAATTTGTTTTCTTGAAAAAGAAAACAAATAGTAAATGATGATATAGTAGATTGATTTGATATTCAGACAGATATATTTACCATTGATTTCATGATATGATTCACTTAGATAGAGCATTTGATATGGTTCATTGATATGGGTCACTGATATGGGTCACTTGATATGGGTCATTGATATGGGTCACTGATATGGGTCACTGACAGGGTTCACTAATATGGGGCATTGATATGGTTCACTAATATGGGTCACTTGATATGGTTCACTGTTATGAGTCACTGATATGGGTCACTTGATATGGGTTAATTGATATGGGTTCACTAATAGATAGATACGAGTCTGATTGATTTGTATGATGTGAAGTAGATAGATCACATTGATATGAGTCATGATATGAGTTTGATTGATTGTCCTTGTGATGACCAAAAATAGGAGGTTTCCAAAAACCTCTAGATTAAAGAATGCTTCCCTGTAGATTGGGATTAGATACAAGATATGACATCGATAGATGTACAGTTAATAGTGGGATGTGGGTTGGGACCTTTATTGTTTATGCTACCAATTTGGGTCAATAGGGGACTATTGACCCCACTAGCAGAGAGGTGGGATTTAGAGCATAACACCTTTCATTTTCTAAAGGGTGAGATGACCCTGACCCTTGAGGGCATATACAAGATTTTGGGGATTCCAGTGGTAGGTTCTCTTGTGGTTTATGACCACAAGGAACTAGGTGGTACAGATGCACTCAAGAGGGTGTTTGGGGATGTATAGATAGCAGGGTACTAGGTGCCATGGGAAAATTTTAGGGGATATCCGACCTTACCTATAGTTTTGGGTGCATTTATTGGAGGCTTCCTTTGTCTGGACCGCCGGTCAAATGTATTATTAGTTGGGTGGGGGAGGATCCTTGAGGTGATGATAGGTCAATAGCAGAGATATGCCTGGGGGAGCTGCATGTTAGCTCATTTATATCATGACTTGCATTAGGTAGTATACAAAGGATTGTACAGTTTGTCATGTGGTGTTACCTTGCACTAGATCAGGGCATGGGAGAATATAGCTATTACAAGACCACTTTGTCCTAGAGCTAGGCCACCAAGCAAGCCATATGTTGATGCATATTCTAGTGCACTTGTCTAGCCCATGCTAGGAAAGTTGGAGTACTGGCAATGAATTCTTGATGATATAGATTCAATGATATGGAGGCCATACATGTATTGTGAGGTGTGGGATATAGATCATCTGGAGATGTTGTTTGTATGTATGCCCCGATATCTGATAGGTTGAACCTTGTTCATTATAGAGATATTTTTGGCATTGAGAGTGTAGAGATAGTATGGATATACATAGGGGATGGTGCAAGGTGTTGTGCACTATGGGTGGTGCAAGGATGACACTGGATGGGGGCCATGTATTTCATATCAGGTAGTGTATACAGAGTATACCAGTTTATAGCCTGAGGCATGGGATTATAGGCCAGATATTACTGATGTAGGGATGTTAGATGAGTACTCAACTTATTTCCACACACATCCATTCCCTTGTTTTACCTGTCCAAATGAGCCAACACCTATTTTGATGGCACATCAGCCAGGGGGTAGGACATAGGAGGATGTGGCAGGGGGAGAGTTGGTAGTGGGTGGAGGGGATGAGGAGGAGGATGGTGGATATGAGGAGGAGATTGGAGATGGGGATAGCTCAGATGATGGTGGTGGGGATGATAATGGAGATGGTGGAGGGGATGAGTAGAGGCCACTGTGGCAGAGAAAATATATCTTGGGAAATGTGTAGATCATGTAGAGGTCGAGGTCTAGTACTAGAAGGAGAAACAGTGATTAGGGTCTCTTCTATAGTGCAACAAGAACAAATAGATACTCTATAGGCCTAGGTATAGATGCTTCAGGGGTAGCAGGCATAGTTGCAAAGCCAGTTAGCTTAGGCTCAACGTTTGGCAGTCCAGTTACAACCATAGCTTGTGTAGGCACAGGCATAGATATAGGAACAGGCATAAGCATAGGCATAGGCATAGGAACCTCCTCTTGTCCTAGACTCATAGGTGGCCTAGTTGATAGCAGTGAGTCTAAATTCCTTCAGACAGAGGGTAGTAGAGGCAGAGGGTGTTGTGCAGAGACTCATGGGAATTGTGGAGAGTGCATCTTTGCGAGAGGCCATTGTAGAGGGATTCAAGATTTCCAGGGAGGCTAAGCATTATCAGATTAGATACAAGGAGTTATTCCCTCCTGACTGCAGAGAGCCTTACCCTAGGTCCCACAATAGATCTAGGAGCAGATCACGAACTACGACACATAGCAGAGGGCTCACTGGGCCTCAACAGGATCCTAACGTAGGGGGTAGTTGTAGGCCACCATCTTCTAGACTAGCTACTTCAGCGGGCTTGACCAACCAGCCTTGATATGTGTTGTTTATTGATGTAGTATTATTGATGTACATCACACATGTATATCAAGTTTTGAGCTTGTACATTTTTTTTATCATATCTCATGTATCTCTCTACACTTTTTAGTTTCATTAGACATTGGATAGTTGTATGTATATTTTATGAGTGATGATATGCAACAGTGATGAGTTTTGATGACATGTGCATTTTTTTGATGTGATGATGTGATATGCATGTATTTCAACATGATGTAGTATGGATTTTGATATGAATTTTAATTATTTGATAACTAACATGATATGTAGGATGATTCTTGATATGATGATGATTTGTGATGTGTACTAATGATGTCATGCAAGTGAATGACCTAGGATGTTGATTATGAAAATATGCAATGGGATATATGATATGTTTATGAAAAATGATGTGAAAAAGTAATGTATGCATGGAATGTTTGTTTTTGGATTTTTCAAACGCAATGAATAATGATTATGTTATGGAAAATGGATGTTGTTTTTATGAAATGCATCATGAATGTGTAGTATGTATATGACTTAGGAAAATATTTGAAATGATATGTGAAATGGGTCAAATTTCATGTGAAAAATGACATGATATATAAATGATATGAAAATAATAGATGATTAAAGATATGATATGAATGTAATGTTACAAATGATAAATAATGGGATGAAATGAAAATAATAATGAGATGTATGATAAGATGATAAATGATATGTAATGAAATGTAATGAAATGATGATGAAATGATAATGATAAATAATGAGATGTATGATAAGATTATAAATTATATGTAATGAAATGGTGATGAAATTATATGAAATGGATGATGAAAATGATAACGAGATGTATGTTGGGATTATAAATGATATGTAATGAAATGTTGATGAAATGATATGAAATGGATAACGATAATGATAAATAAAAATGAGATGTATGATAAGATTATAAATAATATGTAATTAAATGTTGATGAAATGATAATAAAGATGATAAATGGTGTGTCACTATATAAAATGAAAATGAAATGGATATGAAAATGATAAGTAAGATGCAAATGATATGAAGACAATAGATAATATGAAGAAAAAAAAAGTGATATGAAATACCTAATGGATAAATGAATGATATGAAATGATAAATGATATTCAATAAAATGAAGATGATATAAAATGGGAATGATCAATGGTATGCAATGAAATTATATGAAATGATAAATGACTTGATAATGCATAATGATGGATAGATAAATGATAAAAGATCGAAATGATATGAGAATGAATGGTAAACTATATGATATGTACAAGACCTAGCTGATAATGATTAATGAAATGATGATGAAGATGAAAGATGATAATGAAACCAATGTATGAATGTCCTCCACAAATAGTCCAAAGAGATATGACAACTATTGATGTTTTGTTCAGCCTTTCAAAACTCTGATGCAAATCCAGTATGCAGATATATACGATGATCTAAATGAAATGCAACTAAATGAAACCAACCATTTGTTGATCCCTTTGTTATCTTTCTTGAATCATCATAGAGAATTTTAAAATGTTGGAAGTATGTACAAGCATTAGAGGGGAAATTAGCACCAATGATGACCTGAGTACAAATTTTGTGATTCTTAATATAGCAAGTGAACACAAGCATTGAGGTATAATTAAACCGAGATGACCTAAGTATTTATCACATAAACAAACAAAAATTAACCACTTTTTGATGCAAATTTGGAACTGTCATCAATGATATTCTTTGAAAATCATGTCTCGTGACATATTTACACTAGATTGATAGTTAACCTCAAGACAACAGAAAAAGAAAAATCATTCTCTTTCCTCGCCACTCTAGTTTAGTACATCATCGTGTGTGCTCCAGAGGGATGATATCATGTAATGTCCCGACATGCAACCCTAGGGGAAGTTGCAAATTACTAAACAAATGCACAATTTTTTTTTTGTTTAATTACAAATACATGTAAGATTACAACACAAAGCCAACAATCCCCTAAGGTTATGAGACAAAGATTAATTAAATCACGAATTAAAACAACATGCATGAAATGAAACATAACAACATTCGCTTAAATAATTAAAGCACATACATTCCATACATGAGATTTTCATTTAAGACCATGAGATCCTTCATGGTTACCAATAACAAAAGTTTACAATTACAATTACATCACTCATTCCCAGAATGAGGTAAATCAATAACATGGTAGCTTAATTACAATTTCCACCTCGATAACAATGAGGGGTAAAAATAATACATGAATGACTAACATAACAGAACCAAGGTAGCAACTGGATTCCACGAGCTCTCCCATATGAAAGCCTCCTCCACACGAGAAAGAGCCAAAAAAATAATGGAGTAAGGTGCACGTTCCACCCAACCAAGTGATATCCGAAGTCTCACCCCCCCTGCTAGGAGATAGTAACAAGGATTTCAGGTCAAGACCAACAACCTCCAAACATAGGCAACATGACTCAACTGAAAAAGATATGAACATGACATCACATGACACAAATGTTACAATGCTTCCAGATTTTAAGTAAATGATCACATCATGAATACAAACATATTGTTGACTTAGAAGAAGTGTCATCACAATGTCGCATGGGATATCCTGGCAAGTCTTTCTAGGTCCTGGCCCCCATCTCGGGATATCCTGGTAACCTCTAACGACTCTCGGTCCCACATGCAAACCAATGCGGAATCAGTTATCTTTCGAAGGGACAAGATAACGATCTTGCCATTCCAGGCCTTATTATCTCATCCCAAGTCTATACAAGCACTTGCGTCCATAAGCAAGGCAAAATTAATCTTTTTAAATGTTGGTACCACCTACACTAATCAATTGGTTTAAGTTTTCACTGAATTAACCAACTTACATTGAGATCTCCTGGCACCACTTTGTGTGTCGGCCCTCAATGTAAGCCACTTCTCTAAGACAACACGTGGAACTATACCACAACCAAAGGGTACTCAAGTGCAACCTAGGGATAATGAATCCCTAAACACGACATGAAGTCAACAAAGCCCATTCATGATAACCGGGTACAACACTGGACACTATTATGCACTACCCAAGGCAAACAAGGTTGGTCAACTTGACAGCAACCCCAAAACATAGAAGACAATTCTATCTGGAAGACTTACAAAATCTGACTCAAATCCCAACAAAAATGAATGCCCCATGACGAAAGGAAGCTTGCAAACAATATAAGGTAATCTACATTAGGATTTCGTAAATCCAATCATTCATTGCATTAGTGCACTTAATCAAATTAAATAAACTATGTTCTTGCACAATCACATAAGAGTTTGACTATTCATTTAATTCTTGTTGACACATTCCACCCAATAAATTAAGTCAATTTTTCTTTTGATATACAATGATTTTCCATAAACAAATTTTCATCTATTCCTTTACAAATACCTTTTTCTCTTTTAAAAGAATAATTCACATTTAAATATAAATATATATATATATATATATATTATGGAGAAAGAAAGAGAAGAGAGCAGAGAGAAAGAGTATATATATATATATATATATATATATATATATATATATATATATATATATATATATATATATGTTGATACATTAAATTTCTCATTTGTTCCAAAATATATATATGTTGGTTATAATGGAAAATACACATATAATAATATCTAAAATGTCAAAACATAACCGTTTCTACATACTAAAATAAAATTATGCAACATATTATAACATATATATATTACATAGTAAATACCTCAAATTATTATATACTACCATATATATTAAAAATATATATATAAATTACATTTTAAATGATGAAAATAAAAAACATTAATTTTAAATTTTCATATTATATATATTAAATATGTTTGTTATGATATAAAATTTATATTACATGTTTTATATTTAATAAATATACAAACATTAACAAAAAAAAAGATTTGGAACGTCAAAAAGCCTATCTTCTACTAGGTCTCAAATGACCCTGGTTCTATTAATATAGCCCCACGTGAATGGGGCAGCGCCCATAGTAGCGCTTTCTGCTGTCATCCGCTGGGATGCAGTGGCTTCCTGAAACCTTCCCTCCACCATGCACGCTTTTAACCGAAAAAAATCATCCCCATTCAAGATTTGTAAAAATCGGTAAAAAAACATTTTCTTCATGCAAAAAAATAGAAATTTGGTTGAAAATACTAAAATTTAATGCTTCATTTCCTTCAAATTTTTTTTAAATGAATCCAAACCTATTAATATAAGTAAATGAGAGAGAGTATATATATATATATATATATATATATATATATATATATATGGTGAGATATATATATATATATATATATATATATATATATATATTTCAGGTACATAAGCAGTGTATACATGCATTATACACCAAAGTATGTAGAGTTATATATAGCATATGTTTAATATATATATAAATATATACTTTATTATTTAATAAACGACTGGTAGTACTAATTTTTTTTTTTAATACCTAGATTGAGTAAATGCTCACTCCCAGCACTTGAAATAAAATTTGAAAATAATGGATTTAATCAAACCAATTTGAAGATTTCCCTTTCTTTCCCCAATTCAAAATGAAAGTTTCCACAACACACAAAAAATTTACAAGATTTTGCATTTGAAATAACCATGTTTGTTCAAATTTTTTTGTTGCAAAGCTTGAGAACACAATTTTAATCTCTATGTTTTCACAATATCTTTTGAGAATTTTGATTCAAGTTTGAATGGAGTTTCTTGATGGGTTTTTCTTCTAATTCACAATTTTGAATTCTTTAACAATTTGAACAACTTCTAAATGATTTTCAAAATAAGAATTGCACAAAATTTAAACAATGAACCTTGTGTTTTCTCCAAGCTTGAAGTCTTTCAATGGAGGTTTTCCTTTTCCTTCCAATTCAGCTGCACCAATTTTCAAATCTTCTCTTCCTAATTTTTCTTCAACCAAAATCCATTCCAAGTTTGCTCTCCAAAATTCAAAAATTAAAATTTCCAAAAAAATGAATTACCTTATGCAATTTTCTCCCCAAAATGTTTCAAACCCCTAATTTTGAACTCACCCACCAAAATTTATTTATAAACTAGATATTTTATTTTCGCAAATTAATAAAACAATTTCTATTTCCCATTGTAATTTGCATAATATTAATTTGAAACAAAGATCTATTTGCAACCCAAATGCTAATTAAATTTTCTTTCTTCCACAAAATTGAATTTACCAATTTACATTTAAAATCATTTTTAATTTTATTTCAAAAAGGAATTCAAGGCATAATTCTATTTTGATTTGATCTCAAAATTTAATAATGCTAACACAACATTTGAATTTAATTTATCAATAAATAAATCTAATCCATGATTAGATTTGAATTAAATAACTAATTAATTAATGAGAACTCCTTTATTTATTTTGACAATGCAATTAAATAAAACAAGCACCGATTTAAATTGCAAATTAAATACAAGGGCAAGGGGAGAAGAGACAACAAAATAACTTATCCCAACTAACAACCCGACGACACACTATGGCTAGGGTGATGTCACGACATAGAAAACCTAGCTACTATCTCCCAATCATTTTTCGTTGGACAAGGGACATGCTCAGACCTGTGGAACCAGGTGGAGTCAATGTCTTATACCTGCATCTTGCACACAATATGAGTGTCGAAACATGCATATATATATATAAATACACTGTGAAGAGGAAATCGTGGAATCACAGGGCACTCGCATGCGAGTGATGTGATCATGTCCCCTTCACCAATACAATATCGCTAACTGACGCATCTAATCATCACTGATATAATCAAAGCATGAACATCAATAATTCACACACATGCTAATTTAATCCATAACATGAAATAATAATAACATCTGATTAAAGTGCCATCACATCAAATATAATGTTTACACCGCTTAACAATTAGTGGTCAATAGTAATTAAATCTATAACCAACGCACTAACAAAGCAAAACATACATAACAAACACTGTTCAATCAAAAGAACAAGATGGAGAGGTGTTACATCCTCCCCCCCTAGGGTCAGGCTTACTCTTGGAAGCCTACAAACAAATAGGGATAAAGTTCCCTCATCCTAGCTACATCTTCCCAAGTGGATGATATGTCATCCCTAGGATCCCACTGGATCCTAACCTGATCAATATCTTGCCCTTGAAGAGCGAGTGTTCTTTGCTCCACCATGGCCATGGGCTCCAAAGCCAGCTGCCCATCCTCTACCTGCAAAGCATTCCAATCAAGGACATGAGAAATTTCTAGATGGTACAGCCAAAGAACTGATACATGAAATATGTCATGCACACGCGAGAGACTGGATGGTAAAGCAAGATGGTAAGCAACAGGACCAATCTTCTGGAGAATCTTAAAGGGTCTAACAAAGCGAGGCGCCAACTTAGAGCCTTTTCCATAATGGATTGGACTCTTCCATGGACGCACACGCAAGAAGGCTCTATCGCCTACAAAAAAATGACGATCCACTCTATGCACATCCGCATACTTCTTCTGCCTATCCTACGCTGCCACCAAGTGCTCTCTAATCCTATCCACCTACTGCTCCATATCCTGCAACATTTTAGGACCCAAAGTTACTCTGTCCTCTAATCGATCCCAACTCAAGGGAGTGCGACATGGTCACCCATACAATGCCTGGAATGGAGCCATGCTGATAGAACTCTGAAAGCCATTATTATAGGCAAATTCTACCAAATAAAGATAGTCCTCCCATCATGTATGTTGGTCCATCACATACATACATAACATGTCCTCGAGGATCTGATTGACCCTCTCAGTCTGTCCATCTGTCTCTGGGTGGTAAGCTAAACTGAAGTTCAACTATGTTCCCATCGCATGCTATAATGACGTCCATAGAGCTGAGGTGAATACTGGATCCTTGTCAGAGATAATCTGATGTGGAATACCATGCAACCTCACTATATCCTCCATGAAAACTCTAGCTATGGATGACACAGTATAGGAAGAGCGCATAGGTGAGAAGTGTGCTACCTTCGTCAACCTATCCACTGTCACCATAATTGCATCATGTCATCTCAAAGAGTTGGGTAAACCAACAATGAAATCCAATGAGATTATATCCCATTTCCACTCTGGTACTAAATGCGACTACAAAAGCCCTGCTGAATGTTGGTGTCCGGCCTTCACCCGCTGACACTCAAGACATCTCGACATAAAATCTGCAATATCTCACTTCATCCCTAGCCAAAAATATAACTGACACAAATCTGCATACATCTTCTTCACCCATGGATGGGCTGAATAAGGTGTATGATGTGCTTTAGTCATGACCAAAGCGCAAAGCTCACATGATGGGGGAACGTATATGCGTCCCGTGTGTCTTAATATCTCATCAGCATCAAGAGAGTATCCTGAATATCTACCATTAAGGGGTCTTCCTGCCTCTATCACCGACCTAACATCCTGATACCAACTATCGGTTAGGAGGGCAGAAAGAATCTGACTCCGCAAATCAACAATAAGAGTCAACTCAGATATCTCATGCCTTTGCCTACTGAGGGCATCTAAAACCACATTCTCCTTCCCTTGGATATACTTCACCTCAAAGTCATATTCACGGAGAAACTCCATCCAATGCCTTTTCCTAGTATTAAGGTTGGGCTGCGTGAAGATATACTGAAGGCTCCTATGATCACTATGCAGCTCAAACCTATGCCCAAGAAGAAAGTGCCTCCATCTCGTCAATGCATGAACCACTGCCGCCAACTCAAGATCCTGGGTAGAATAGTTTAGCTCATGATCCTTGAGCTTCTGTGACTCACATGCAATGACACGACCCTCCTACATCAATACTGCACCTAATCCCTCCAAGGACACATCTGTACAAACTACAAAGTCCCCAATAGGATCCGGTATTGCAAGTATAGGTGCACTGGTAAACTTCCTCTTAAGACACTAAAAGTCTACCTCACACTTCTCATACCACTCAAACCTCTTTCCTTTCCTCTGAAGGGAGGTGATAGGATGCCCTAACCTCAAAAAGTCCTGCACAAATTGCCTGTAATAACCCGCTAGCCCCATGAAGCTACATATCTCTACCACATTTGTGGGCACAGGCCAATCGAAGATCGCTTGGATCTTTGCAGGATCCACTAAAATACCCTCTCCTGAGATCACATGACTAAGGTATTGGACCTTAGTCCTAAAGAATTCACACTTTGACAAGTTAGCATATAGTTGATTATCTCGCAAGCATTGTAATACCTATCGTAAATGCTCCTCATGTTCCTCCATTGTCCTAGAGTATACCAAAATATCATCTAGGAACACAAGGAAAAACTTGTCTAGGTATGTACGAAATACCCCATTCATAAGACTCATGAACACTGAGGGTGCATTCATCAAACCAAATGGTACAACTGTGAACTCATAGTGACCATACCGCGTTTGAAATGCAGTCTTATGAATATCTGACTCAAAGATTCAAAGCTGATGATATCCTAACTTGAGATCAATCTTCGAAAAGATGGTAGCACCCTTGATCTGATTGAATAGATCATCAATCCTAGGAAGAGGATACCGATTTCTGATGGTCACTTTGTTCAACTGTCGATAATCAATGCATAACCGAAGTGAACTGTCCTTCTTCACGAAGATGACAGGTGCTCCCCATGGAGAAACACTAGGGTGAATAAAACCTTTCTCTAGCAATTCCTCAAGCTGCAACCTATTTTTTTCAGTTCTTGGGTAGTCATACGATAGGGAGCTCATGAAATGGGCTCTAATCCAGGTACCAAGTCTATCTTGAAGTTAATGTCCCTCTGAGGAGGCATCCCTGGAATCTCCTCTGGAAATACATCGGAAAACTCCTGAAGGATGGGGTGACTATCAAGAGAAACCTTCTCTTCTCCACCTCCTAGATCCAAATCATCCTTTGTAACAGCGAACAACTAGCAACCCTGCCGCACACACCTTCTCAACTGCATAGCTAAGATGATCCTCAAGGAAATTAGCCTATGGACCCCCACTACCTCTACCTCTCTACCAGATGCCCCGATGCATCTAATTGACTTACGTCGATAATGAATGACTGCACTATGAGCCTCTAGCCAATCCATTCCTATGACATCATAAGAACCCAATGGAATAACACAAAGGTCCAAGGTAGTTTGGAGAGGTCCAACCTCTAACCTACAATCTGGCACAAGGGAAAGGGATGCAACTTTTGCACCGGAAGCTAACTCTACTTGCCACCTATCGACCTACTTTACTACATCCAGTCTACATAGCATCACGACAGATGAAGAAACAAAGGAATCAGATGCTCCAGAATCAAATAGAATAGAAACCAGGTTACCCCTCAACATAACATAAGCCTCAACGACTGTACCTTGATGCTCTGCCTGGTGGTTGTCAACTGCTGCGAATACTAGATGCCCACGGCCTGCATCTCCTACACTCGGCTCTGACACCACTGGTCCCTGAGAATAACCCGACGCGCTCTTATTGGGACACATCCTCGCTATGTGACCCTATTGGCCACATGCAAAACATCCAGTGCCTCTACCAAAGCCCCTGCCTACAGATGGTGTGCTAGACTGCTACGCACTACCCCTGAAAGATGAATGAGAACTCTACATTGGCTACTCAGAGTTGAAGCATCTCATGTGCCTCCAACTCCTATCCCCCTGCCTTTGCTGGAAACCCTTTTGTTTCCCCTGGGAACCCTGCTGCCGTTGATGACCACTCTGAGATGGACCCTGCTAAGCTCTAGAAGGTGCACCTCCCTGAGGCTGACCTCCTTTAGCACTAGTCCCAGCTGCTCAACCACTGCCCACCTGCACTCCTACATGACCACCTAATGCCATCGCCAGGTTCTCCTCAATGAGCCTAGCCTTGTCGACCACCACCTCCATGGTCCTGGGTTCGAAAACCCACACTCCACCACTGATACGGGCATTTAAGCCCCTGAGAAAATGTTGTACCAACATACCCTCGTCATCTCCTATGCCCGTATACTATTTGAGCTCATAGAAATGATGCTCATACAACTCTACTGACATGGTCATCTATCGAAGGGTGTGGAACTCATCCCCTCGATCCTGCCTCTAATGCTTGGAAAGAAATTTAGCCCGAAACTGCTCTAGGAACAACTCCCAAGAAACTGTACCAATGTCCAAATGGAGCTTCTGCTCCTCTAATCTCCACCAAGTGGAGGCAAATCCCTTCAAGTGCATGATAGCACACCTAGCTCGAGTGTTGCTACCATATGAGTGCATAGCAAAATACCTAGTCAAGTCAATGAGCCATGTCTCTGCCTCCAAACCACTACCTGATCCATCAAAAATGGGTGGTTGTGCTCTAAGCAAGTCCCTCATATGGGCTGCTACCTCTGAATCAGACTAAACTGGTACCTCTCTCTCTAACCACCACTGGCTCTACCTCCTACCTAGGCCCAAGGCGGGCAAGGGTCTCCTCTAACAACTGATGCAACTGAGCGTCATCGATCCTGGGTGGATCTAGATTCTGATTGCCATCTCCTTGAATATTCTGAGAAGCTTGTTGCTCCTCATGGTCAGAAAAAAGTGGAACATGTGGCGGTGGGTCTTGTTGTTCCCCAATGCGACTGCCTAAATGGCCACGTCTACGACCCCCACCTCTTCCACGTCTAGGAGGCATAATCCTACATAGACACAATAAGGTATTAAGCACAACACACAATTAAAACCCACACAACTAAAAGCTTAATGGGCTCATCATAATCCCAGAGTACCCAGTGTTTAAACCTAGGCTCTGATACCATGTGTAATTCCCCACCACGCAACCCTAGGGGAAGTTGCAAACAACTAAACAAATGCACAATTTTTTTTTTGTTTAATTACAAATAAATTTAAGATTACAACACAAAGCCAACAATCCCCTAAGGTTACAAGACAAAGATTAATTAAATCATGAATTAAAACAACATGCATGAAATGAAACTGTGTACCTTGGAATTTCCTACTGCTCTAAGTGTGCAAAATAACTAAGAAACATGAATAACAAAATACCAAGGACACCTCAAGATTAGCCAAAAGAGAGTTACAACGAAAATGAATGCAAATAAAATGAAACACAAACACTTTTACCTCCCTTGTTGTTGAAACTTCTTTGATTGGCCCTTGCTTGGATTGGTTGTGTGCTCCTTAGATGATTGTTTGAATGTCTAAATGCAAGATTCAATATGCAAGATGATGAGCAAAGATGACTAAATGATTGAAAAGGCTTGAGGATTCAAATGGATAGCATGTAGTTATGAGAGTGCAAAAGTGTTGAAAATGCAAAATGACAGCACAAGGGTGCAAGATAGCTAAGTGTTGGAAATGCAAATAGGCAGCATGTGGGTGCTCAAAATGAAAGTGTTGTAAATGCCCTTGAGAAGGGGGTATTTATAGGAGATTTTGAATTCTCTAGAGAATTCAAGGGTCAAGATTGCTCCAACAAGGCCAAGATGAAGGGCTATGGTGGGTTGAGAACCCCCAAGCCCTCACATCTTGACATGTGGAGGGTGAAGTGGACAAGGGGATATGAGGTGGAGATGAGTTGTCAAAAAGGTACATGAGGTGGAAAAGGACATGCACCTTGGGGGATGAGAGGATTTCTACAAAAAGGGATTTCTTGTCCCCAAGTGGGAGTGAAAGGGACATTTGAGGAATTTTAGAATTCCTCAAAAATCTACATGGGAAAAGGAAAGGTGGTTGGGGATATAAATGTGAATTAAAAATTCACATTCATAGGATGGTCTAGAGGATAAAAGGTGGGCTCCAAAAAGGTGGGACTTGGTCACATGTGGAGATTGTGACAAGTCCAAGGTGGGTCACATGTGGAGATTGTGACAAGTCCAAGGTTCTAGAAGCCTTGGAAGGATGGAATGTGAATTAAAAATTCACATATAAAGGAGGGGAATCTAGGACAAATAAAAAGGAATTAAAAATTCCTTGGAGAATGATTAGGCTTAATTAATAAGTAATTAGAGGATAATTAGGGGCTAATTAGGATTAAAAGCCAACTTGCAAAAGTTGGAGGATGTGACACATCCTAATCAAGGATTAGGCATGTGCACATCCCTAATGAAGAAATTAGGAAATGGATTAGATGAAAATGACATGTGAGGAATTAAATAAATGTAATATTTATTTAATTTATTTGATGAAAAGAGGATTAAGGAGGGTAAGGTATTTAATTATTAATTAAATACCTTAGGGATTTAGCAGAATTAAATATATTAATTAAATAATAGGAATATTATTTAATTAACTCGGATAAGAGGATGTTTAGACGAAAAGTGATAAATTTGGATACATTAAGTGTCCAAATTTGGATGTCTACATTTTGCCCCTCTTTGAGATGGTGTTACGAAGTAGCATAATTTCAAAGAATATTAAAATATAGAACCTAGAAGAAGATGGTTAGATTGGAAAAGATGCCCCAGTCATTCAAAGAAATGACTAGGAAGGAAGATGATGGGGGTGAAGATGAAGAGTTAGGGATGAAGGATGCCCCCTCGAGAGGACATGCGGGTTCAAGAGAACACGGGTGGGCTCTCGAAATAGATGATGTGATGCAAGGGGAGATGAGGAAGATGATGCAAAGTGATGGGGAAGAGAGTAAGTGATATGGAAATGGGTGAAGCACAAATGGATTTGAGGACAAAAGGTGATGTTGCCCCAGTCAAGGTACAAGTCAAAATGGGTTGAGGATGGATGGAGGGTTGTCAATGAGGGAATGAAAGATCCCAAGACAACATGAGGATAGGGAAGGATACATCCCACTGAGTGGTATTGATGAGGGAAGGATACATCCCAAAACACCACTAAAGGATAGGGAAGAATACCTCCCGATGATGATGATGAAAGTGTTGTTGATGAGGGAAGGATACATCCCAAAACAACACCAAAAGGATAGTGAATGACACTAATGGATGATGATGATGATGGGTCAAGGCTGGTAACAAGACTGAGAAGTAGACCAAAAATATGATTAGATGATTCAGGCTAAGTGGAATGGATGGAGATTGGATAGAGATAAGGATGAAGGATGAATGATGAATGGATGGGGGGATACATGCAAATCGATAGAATGGAGAATGAGATGCAATTCTAAATGCAATTTATCATCTTTGGAGCACTGGTTTTTGCTATAGCATCAAACACAAGACACCAGGGTATGAAGAACCAAGGCGTAATTGTGTCTAATGCATCAAATAAACATAACAGACAAGAAGGCTATCCCAACACCCTAAGGTCAGAAAGACCTTGGTCGGGCCAGGTATTGAGATAACCATAAGCACAAAAGGATGCCCCAGCATAACACAAGACCTCAGGGATCTTGGTGGGTACTACGTGGGACAACCAAGAAGACACAAATAGACATAAAAAGATCAAGATATGTCCCTATGTTGACCAATCAAAACACACCACAATATGGTGGATTATGGCGGCCTTGACAAGTGATGATAGGGAGCTCAAATGATAAACAAAAGCCAAAAACATCAAAAGATCACAATCAATTTCAAACGTTCATTGCCATAGGATCAAGGGGATGGATGGGATTGATGAGGTCTGTTAGGAAGGATGCATCCTGTTGATACCGATGATGGATACTAAGCTAAAAGATCGATATGACGCAGGATGTTCAAAAATTGATTGGATGTCATGATACAAGTGGATCTCATTTGTGAAGAACTGGCTAGATAAGGGCATAGCTTGATGACACGACACAAGGGAGACAAGACATGGGACTGACAAAACCTAAAGACCTAGGGGCTCAGGGGCCGATC
>VDFB02164197.1:0-19093 GCA_007258455.2 Sequoia sempervirens
TGTCAAAGAAAAATATTGACTTTGGACATATGGCTGACGACCTTTTTTAAAAAAATTTCTGACGAAATTAAAACCCATTTTAGATCAAACAATGCAGATTCTAAATATGTAATTTGTTTTGCAATTGAATTATTTTTTCTATTTTTCAATTAATTTCTAATAAAATTGGTCCATAAACTTTAAATATCAGATTTTTTTACTATTTTAATAACTTTTGATCAACATAACATTTTGACAAACGGATTGCACGAGAGAAAACTTCAGACAATTCTTTTCAATTTGAAAAAAAAAATCAAAAAATGATAAGTTTAGGTCATCTTATGCATGTCGTACATGACGATTTTTCAAAATGACAAATCTACCTAATAAAAAATTAACAAAAAAAAATATTCAATAAAATTACAAAAAAAATATCAAAGAGCAAGCTTCGATTGGAGTCATAAAACTTTTCCCAAAGGATTTAGAAAAATATGATAATTTAAGTCAAAATATGGATGTCGTACACGTGCATGGTATGGTTAAAAAAAAGACTTTTAAACAGTAGTTTTTAGAAATGCCTATTAAAACTCAATTTGTACAATCTGGGTATTGAAATAAATTACATATTTGGAAACCAGACTCCGAGCACTACATTTTATGTTTAGTGACTTTTTTAAAGATTTCATCTCTAAGTGCTTCAAATTTTAAGGTCAAATGTGTCAAATACTGAAAATCAGGGAAAACACTTCCACTTTTTGGCCAAAAGTGGACTCAACTTCTTGCACACACCCGGATGCTATTGATGAAGGAGCTCAGTGGACGATTCAAGAGCTCCTAACTAGGAGAAAATAAAAAAAATAAAGGTTGATTTCTTGAGGCTTTGTTGGTTTCTAGCACATTTATGTTGGTCTTTTTAAGTCTTTGTGTTGTCTCTTTCTTTGTTCCTTCTCATATTTTCTACTCCTTGATTTCTGGTTTGAAGCATTCTTATTTTTATGTTCATTTATGTCATATGGGAGTGGGCCCTTGACCCATAGATTTTTGATACATACACACACACACACATATTAGTGTTATTATCTAAGTTTTAAATATTGTAAAGTAGAACTATAATTTAAATACAAATGCATAGAATTTGTATTTATCAATGTTAACTAGCTTAATACTTGAGCACAATAATATTAGCATCATTACTATATAAATTTGCATCTAACAATATGAAAATGATCAAAAGAGAAAATAACATCATAAAAGAATTTAATTGATTCAATTGCATCTCATTTATAATTAAAATATATTTGAATAATTTTATTAATTATTTTATTCACAACAATCAGAAGGGTCACTCTCACCTGAGGAATATTTTAGTGGTATTGGCCCTCATATGTAGCTATGTCACACTTTGGAGAACCTATGTAAAAACATAAATGTGAATACATGCACCAAACTTATGCACCAAAGCCCTGGCTAGGACAATCTTGAGTGTACTTTGTACCTTGATTTGGACACACTCTGTGTGCCCCCTCCTATAGTTACCAAAGCCCACCAAACCACCTTTTTCTTCCTTGAGTGTTCCCCATGCCCTCTTTCCAAGACTCACATAAATGTTTTATATAATCCTTAAGGGTTGTTTTTCCAACCATCACACCCATTCACAAATGTTGCCTTTGATTTATTATTTAATAAATATAACTATTACTCTCTTTTAAAAGAGTTTTCATAAATATTCTTCATTAATCTCTATTGTAGCTGGAATGATAATATTTTCCTTTATTTTTGTTTTCTCCTTTTAATTTTTTTTATGACTTTATTATCACTTTGGGGAAAAAGTTTCATAACATTAATGATATCGTATTTTTTTGGCTAGAAATAATTATATCCCCCTTGGCTTGTTCAATCCTACATAAAGAATCTTAAAAGACAAAGTTTTCATAGTTGGTGATCTTGAAAATAAGTTCTTGTTTGAAAGAAATTAGTCTTGATTATATTGTATAGAGAACTAGATATTTTCCTTCCTTGTATATTATAATATCTTTGTATTACATAGTGTGTGTTTGAGGGGGAAAAATGAACCTATTGCTTTATGTTTGATTGAAAGAAATATTATTTTCATATACCTAGGAGATGTAGTAAGTTTATGTGATTCAACATTTAAATAAATAAATAATCATGTATATTTTTTAAGTAAAATTGATTTTCTTTGTAAATTCTACATATTGCAATTGGTTATGAGCACAGATGTTAAGTAATTATTTTACTAACCATCGTTTACTAAGAAGAAAGAATGTTTTTGAAACATAACAAATATTTATGGATATAATTCATTCATACAATATATAAGAAAAAATTTAAAATATAAATTTTATGTATGTAAATTAGAAATACATAAAGAGTATATTTACATAAATGAAATATGCTTTCATTAAAAAATTAAAATAATGTTAATAAAATTGTATATATAATGGTTGCATAAATTATACATATATAACAATGGTATATTAATATATATATATATAAATAAAATATAAAAAACCATATTTTAATGACTAAGTAGCCCAATAAACTTAAAAGATTATGAAATTAGTTAAACTGTTGGCCTTCCATATAAGGAAAATAATTCAAGTCTAAAATTATCTAAAAATTTTGCGGGCCTTGAATTCCCCCATTGAATATAATTAATGATAAGTTTGGCTCCACTCTTGGAATTGAAATTTGGAATTTAAATTAAAGAAATAAAAGAAGAAAGGAAGTTAGGTAGAAAAGGTATATATGTATTCATTTTATTTATTTCATTATGATCTTATACTTCTTATTAGTACTTGTAGTTGGACAATACTATTACAACAAAATTTATTTAGTTAATAAATTATTTGAAAACAAGTAAAAAATCATTATTTTTCTTTATTCAAGAAATATTAATATTTTCTAAAATAGAGATACAAGATTTATAACTTTAAAATGTTTCAAAATTATTTATCATGAATATAACAGATCTAAAATTTTAGATGTTAGAATTGATTTCTAAGAATGATATTTTTTTTAGGTATTCTTGAGGATTTCTTTATATTTAAAAAATAAATGTCTATTTTAAATAGTATTTTTTATATATAATATTATAAATTCATTAATTTTTTCTATATGGATACCTATAGCAAATCATTACTAATAATATATTTTAATTCTTAATGATTTAATATATTATATTTTTTAATAATTTATTATAACTATATTATGTAATAAATTATAATATAATAATATCACATTAGATTTTTTCAATAATTTAATATATTTTAAATATATTATATAATAAAGTATATAGTAATATATAATTAATCCAAGATTATGAAAATGGAGCACAAGACTGAAAAAAGCAAAATTCACATTTCATAGACAATTTTGAAAAAAGTAGTGAGAATAGAAAGGGTTAAGGAAGAAGTTTATGTGAAACTAGATTGAAAAATGAATTTCGAAAATTTGGAGAGACTGTTGCCACTAAGATTTATGCTGAAAGGATTCTTTTATAATGAATTTCATAATGAAAGAAGGTGAGCAAAGATAATGGTGAGGGGTCCTTGGAAGTAGAAAAATTTGATGCTTTACATACAAAATTGGATACCTAATTTCAATTTGTTGGCATATATTCCACAAACTGAGTTGGTGTAGATAAAATTATATTATTTACCCCTAGAATTTTGGACTACAAAAATATTAAAAGTGATAGGAGAAAGCATGGGAATGATAGTATAAATTGATGAAGTATTCAACATTTCTAATGTGTTCCTATATGCAAGAGTTCAAGTGGTGCACATAAAGCTAATTCTGATAGAACTTTACATGGATACCCCTTATGGAGAATGGACACAACTAATGAGAATTTTTTTTTTGTCTTGAATGTAAAAAGTAGGAGGCATTGGGAAACAAAATGTCCTAGAAAGAAAATGTAGAAACCAATAGAGGAATGGAGGAAGAAAGAAACTGGTTATAGAGAAGAAACAAAAAAATGAAGGGAACATATGCTTGAGTATGGTGGGTGCTACATCTAAAGGCGTAGACTTAACAAACAAAAAATTGGAACATAAGATCCAAGAAAAGAAAGAGGAATTTTTTTTGGAGAATATACGGTTGATTAAGAGCAAGGAGATGGTCGATTAGGATGGCATAGGAGACAAATAGGAATAAGGGAAATGGTTGAAGGATGAGTATTTGTAACTTGATGAATTAGGCATAGTCAATCAACTTCAAAAGCAATGAACCACAACATAATAATGAAAAGGAAGAAAGGAAGAAAAACCAACAAAAAGAAGAGATAGGAAACTTCAATCGAAAAAGGGTTATATAACATCAAGGAATACATGTTGGGATCCAAGGGAGGAAACACCTCCCTTGAAGAGCAATGAATATTGCAACATGGAATGTTAGGGGCTTAAATGTCCCTAACAAGGGGCGTATGACCAAGTGCCACCTAGAAAAAATGTTGGTCGATATGGTGCTCCTACAAGAAACCAAATTAGGAGTAATAGAGGCAATATATTTCCTAAATCACTACAAAATATATGTCCTACCAAACCATTAAGAACAATAGTGGGTTAAGTATACTATGGAATCTAGCCATAGTAAGCATAAAGGAGATTGAGAAAAAATAAAACTGCATTATGGCAGAGGTAAGGCATTTTCCATCAAGTTTAATGTTCATTATTTTTAATGTGTATGGTCACTAGTAGAATTTGGGAAAATAAATAAATACTTGACTAAAACTTTTAGTCACAACTAAAAATGACTAAATTCTACTAATTTTTTGCAACATAGCTATAAATGACTAAATGTTGTGCAGTTTTGCACACACGCCCCACTGAAAGTAGGGACCCTCTTTTTCGGGCTTTTGGTGTCTTTTGGCCCCTTAATTTTGCTGATTTCATTGCCTTCGGAGGTCCTTAGATGTTCATCTTGCTTTCCCAAATGAGTTCCCCAGGTTGCCCTTTGAAAAAACTAAGTTCTGAGCAAAATCCGGGTTTCTACCCCAATCCGGGATTTTCTGGTCCGTCCAGATTTTCCTGGAGTCTGCTCAAAGTCCGGCTCTGTGCAAAATCCGGGTTTTTGGTCTAGTCCGGGATTTTTCGGTCCGTCCAGATTTTCCCGATTTCTTTGAAATTCTGGATTTCTTCAGTTTTTTGGGTTTTTGCCTGCGTCCGGGATTTTCCGCCCGACCCGGATTTTCCCGGATTTCTTCAGTTTTTCGGGCGTGCAAAGTCGAATTTTGCATCCGAAATCACTGGTTTAAATGCAAATGAAATGGAATTTGATGATAAATGCTCAACACCCCATGCTTAATTTGATATATTACACGATGTTTCATGCATTCTTGGCTCGTTTTGATGATCTATTGTTGAAATTTTTGCCTTATTCGGTAGAATCCTGTCCGGCTGGTTTTTTCCGGATTCTGGTCTGGAGTCCGCCTGACCTGGATTTTCCCGGATTTTCCCCTTGGTCTGGTTTCCCGAAATGGAATTTTTTCGAAAATGATTATTTTTCCAAAAATGGAATTTTTTAAAATGATCCTGAAAATGAAAATTTCTTGAGATAAAAAAATTGAAAATAAAAATTTCCAAAAATGGAAAAAATTATGAAAATGGAAAGTTTCCTTTTAAAAATGTAAGTTTTTCTTAAAGGTCAAAATTTTATTCAAATTTAATTTGAACATGTGGGCTATTAATGATGATATCTGTTTTTTCAGGACTAAGCAAATATTAAAAGGGGGACTTGCATGTGGATTCGTGCTAAAGAGGGAAATTTGGAAATGTTCAGTTTAAATTTTTAAAGTGGGACCTGCCTAAGAATCCGTGCCAAAACTGTCTACAGCTGGAGGACTTTCTAGAAACCACACAAATTTGATCTTGTTGGAGATCGTAGGCCGACATGGATAATATTCATGCATTTAATGCAGATCTTGTCCTATTTTGAAATTCTCCTGGCCGACCTGTTTGAGGCTAGTTATTATTGTAAAATCTAATTGGGCTGACATGTTTGAGGTTCTCTATAAATGGCATTTGTGCCTCATTTGTAAAGGGGAGATTTTAGGAGTTTGACTAGGCCAGAATTTTGCTAAGTTAGAAGGCCAGAGTTGGCAAGTAGTTTTCAGAATTAGCTGTAGGAGATGAGAGACTTGAAATTGTTATGTAATGCTGGAGAAGTAATGCAATTGGATTGTTGATTTGGCAAACTTTGTATTTATTTTCAACAATTTTTATGGTTTCTTGTTCTTGATTCTCAGATGTTAGATGTTAGATGTTAGATTTTAGCTCTTTTACAATGGTGGTGAAATGTTAATGATGTTGATCAATTTCCGGTCCATACTTTTAGCAATTTGCTGATTGTAGATTGCTGTGTAAAGTTAGTCTGGGCCTCACTTCTGTGCTAAGTTCAACTGTGAATGCTTGTTCACATTGCACCAGCAGTTGGGTATGTGAGTGAATGTTCAAAGTCTGAAAATCTTTAGATTTCCCTAGAAGATCGCACCATTTCTGTGTAGTTGCAGGTTTGTCCTTGATCAAGCAGAGATCGGTTTTATTGGGGATCTGTCCATTTGCAACTTTCATCATTATTGTGATTGATCCTAGGAGTTAGAATAGAAAAGAATCTCTCTAAACCCTTATCTCTTTTGCTGTTTATTTTGAATCTGGGTTAGTTTTAGGATTGAAAGCATCAACATATTGTTGCATTTGATGAAAATTCACTTCCAGCATTGTTCATTTGTAAGGCCCCTTGTGATTACCAGCATTTTCACATATTATCTGAGTTGTTTATGCATTGTCATGACCTAACACCCAAGAGACCATGGGATGATTTTCAGCAATTCATTGTTGAAGATTATCTTTCAAGAGAGATAGAATGTCATTTTCTGTCTGAGTTGTTGCTGTGCAGAAAACACCATCAACACTAAATAAATGACTAATTTGATTATCGGATAAAAAAACACAACTAAATAATTAGTCACAAAAATAAAATTTTGAAGTCGTGCTCCCAATTTCCCTCTTCCCCACCATTTAAAAATGTCATTATAATTAAAGGTAATATGTAAAACATTTGGAAGATTTGAAATTGAGAAAAAAATTAGCACCTTTATCCTTCATAGGGAAGGGTTTCTCCTCGCCACTCCAAGGAGAGGAGACCAACACCACACAAAACTAGATCCAAAAACTAAAGGAAACCTACAACTATAGCCTAGAAGTCGTTCACACATCACCAAAAGTTTCAATGGAAGTAGATGCCATTATTTCCAAAGTGGAAGGCTCTAATGTGGCCATCCTCTATAGAGAGCTGAGAAGCTTTCTTAAGCCTCTTAATGGACTGTTAGGCTTTGAAGGCAAAGATAATGCAGTTAAGTCCATGGTACAAATTCATGGGCTTGCCAAGAATTATGTACCATTTTTGTGCCATTTTTTGAAGGTTTCTTGTAACAATTTAACCAACTGAATCTCATCTTCAAAAACAAAGCAGAAAAGAGCCGATGAATTGTTTAGAAGCATAAAATTAGCTCTATATTTTTCCAGTGCCCTATGGTTGTTTCTTTTAGGGAATCCCCATGAAATGGAAGTTCAAAGGTATTGAATGGTGAGGCATTTGATGGTGTGGAAGTATTTTATTGAATCAAGGGAGGAATGTTGGGTTACACTCCACACTATGCATCTTAAGATTTTATGGCTAGACTAGTTGCAATTCTTTTGAAAATTTGGAGAGGTATGTCCATTAGAAGGGTGCATCCTAACATTTTTCAAAGAAATTATTAGTTAATGATGTGTATTTTGCAAAGCTGAGATTGATCATTATCAGAATTGGGATGAATTATAAAGCAAAATCATATAGAATTAGTCTCTTTTTCTTGCTGAATAAATCTATGTAAATCCCCTTCAAGGATATGGTGCACCTATTTGGAGGCACATGAAACAAGAAATCAAATATCTAAGTATATTTCTTAGGTCAAATATTAGCATATGGCTTTATTTGGGCAGATTAGTGGCAACAAGATCCATCCCTTCCCGTTGATACAAGATCTTCAGTCATAGGGTATCTAATAGTCCAATCCATGATTCAATATCAACAACATACTAATAACATCTAAAGATATTTTTTACTTTTAATAGTTCATTTGTCATTAGAATTGGGCCATATATACTTGGAGTATCCCTTATAATAGGATTCTAGGTAAAACACTTGTGCCAACACTTAGAAGTAGGCATTCACATTATTTTCTCTTATTGGCATCTTGCTTGGGTGGAAAAAGGAGCTTAGATCATAGAGGCTATGCAACCTAAATTGGTTTTGCATACCTTCTTAATAAATTTTCTTTGTGCCTTATATTTTGTTTGATTTTATTCTTTTTGATGATAGATAAGTACTATTGTGTGGTTTCAGTAATTTTTGTTATTTTTTTCTATTGTTGTTGAGTAGTTTGGATCTCTTTTGTAAGCTCTAGATTCTATTTGAGAAGAAAAGAAATTGAGATTCTGACCTTTTGGTTAAATACTCAAGTTCTAGTTGCTTTCAGATTTAGTTCTTTTTAGCTCACACTCCAATGTTTATTTCAACACACATATTAATAGGTTTACTTGTAGTAGCAAATGTTGGTATTCAGATTCAAACCTTTATGTCCATATTTTGAGTCTAAAACTTTAAACCTTATATTTTAGAGCCATAAAAGCAGGTTTCTATTGGTAACCAATTTTTCATTTCAATATGAGAATAGGCATTTGTGTGCATTGACTTCAAATGGCATCATGAGGTTTGGGTGAGTATGACAGTTGGAGGTGATTTTAGTGCATAAAATTTAACAAAGAGAAAGATGCTTCTATGCCACCAAGGAGTGCATGAAATGATGAATGATAACAAGCACTTGTTTGAATGAGTAGTGGAAGTTCTTTAGCCCCTCTAAGAGATTTTCATGAAAGAATAATTAGTTAACTACTCCAAGACATCAGTTGATCTTATCAAGGAATTTCAATGAGAGAAATCAAAATTTGTGTCCCTTCTACGCCTAGAAGAAGGTGAAGCCAACTGGAGCATTGGAGAAGCAGTTGTACTCCTTTTTCCACTTTTGAAGACATCATCCTTGTTTCTCTCACACAATAAATTACTTTTCTCTTATATCTTGTTGTAATTAGGGAGAAGATGGGGAGTGACTAGACTTTTGGTATCAACTTTTGCATAGCAAATTTATAACACATGCTTGAGCCTTCACAATTACTAAAAATTATTATTTCCTTTCTCTTGTATGGTTCCATTATGTTTTCTTAAAGAATTGTATGTTTCTCTTGTGGATATCAATTCCTTTCATAGCTACACCTTTCTCCTCCTAACCTTATGACAATATTCTATGAGTTTGTGTAAATGTAGGTCAGATCCTTGAGGTTTTTTTGTGCTTGATGAGCAGGTCCAAGGCTTATCTTGTTATTGGTGTATCACCTTTTTTGTACTTTTAGTCATTTCTCCCTCCATTTTCCATGATTTGAACCTTGTTTAGATTATTGAGTAGTTTTTTTTCAGTAGTGTTTATAGTAGAATATGAACATCTTGAAAGAGTATATCATATGATAAATTTGGGTTGTCTTTGATACTCATAAATAGTTTGTAAAAACAATATTTTTATCTTGTTTGGGTTGCATTACCATTAGATATTGGAATTATTTTTGTGGGATGTGGGGTTAGCCTTACTTCCTATATAGTATGTCTCCTTTCTATATAATATTAAAAGGGTTGATGCTTATCCTTTGAATATATGGGTGAATCAACATTGGTATTTATATAATATAGCTAGCCATGACTCATTTTATAGCATATAGCATTTTGAGGTTTGAAAAAGGTTGATTATGTTTGTTTTTTGGAATTTATTTTAATTCCCTTATTTTTAAATACCTAGATAAGTTCCTATCTACATAGTTGAAATAATTCCCAAGAACTTGAGAGGAGCACTCACAAATACAAATCAAGTCAAAGTCTTTAATCCACCTTATCCTTTTGTAAGTAGATAGGTGAGAACATGATTAGAATAGGTAGAATTATATTAGCTAAAATTTAGAAGAAGCATCATTGCACTTCATTATGCTCAAAAGAAAGTGCCTCTATCTACAAATTTGAGTTTCATTGTTGACTCCCCTAACAATTATCGATAACTGTTGGTATAATAATAGCATACCTTCTTGGAATGTTGGTGACATGGCATGAACTTTCTATTATAGGTAATAAAATCCATTAAGATACCACTTGGACATGTTTTCATCAAATAAAATATCACAATAAGTAGTGAATGTTCTCCATCTAGGTTGAAGTCTAGTAAAAATCACAATATATATATAGGCTTAGTAACATAAATACATTGAAATTGTATTTTTTCATGTGAGGAAACTCAACATTGGTCCACTTATATCTGACATGAATGGTCTTTGCAAGACTTATCCCCTATTCTATTTTGGTCTTGGGTCTCTTCTTTATTCTAGAGTTCCCCAGGTGGTTGGTGAGTAGCTTTTTCATTTGGTAATTTCATCATATTCTATGGTTAATATATAGGAAATTAAAAGAGTGAGTGAAATTATGGGAATCTAATCCAAAAAAAATGCTTATTATGGCGATAAAAATGTAATCTAGATGATGATATAATTAGGAATTTAATTTTTAATACTAGAAAATTTTGATTATTTTGTTGATGCATTAGTTGTGGTCTTGGGGACCACTCCCATTATAAGCATTAGTTTATGCATCAACCCTTCTATTTCCAATTATAGAAATCATAAATGATCACAACATCTATTAACCTACTATTGTTATTGTGGCTTCACCCATTATGTTGCTCCAATTGACAACTCCAACATCTTCTAGGTTAGTGATGCTTTTATGCCCAATGGTTCTATGCTAAGGGTAGCTTAATTAGTGATTATGAAAGGTTTTTTGAAGTGATCCTATGCAAAATACCATAAGCTACTTCAAAATGTTATGATCTAGCACAAGAGCAAGCTATTAAGGGAGACTTGGCTTTTCCATTGGCATCTTTATGATTATATACACATCTTTTTTGCCACAATTTCAAAATATACATTTATGATTTAATATTCACACAACAAGAACCTTGAAAGGTTGGAAACCTTTCTCTCATTCTTCCTAGGTCACTCCTCAAGAGCACACATCAACATTTGTGGGCTATTTATAATAGCTTATCCACCAATGAGAAGTATCCCCTCATTTTCTAATGCAATAAATTGTCATCTACTCTACTTGAATGTGTAATGTGATATAGCACATTCAATGTCACAAGGCAGAGAAAAAGTTGAGACGTGATATCCATAGAATACAACTTCTTGCAACACAAAATGTAGAACTAGCATCCCAACCAAAAAAACTTAGCTTTAATATGCACCCTAACCAAGAATGGTGAAATTGAACTAACTTTTTGGGGTCCCTGCATAAAAAACATACACAAACACAAACTGATGTGGTAACCAACAAGGAGAAAAAAATAGAAAATACATGGCTCCATGATAGCCTATCATCCTTGATACTTTCTTGGTGGAAAATATTGTACACTCACCACATTTTTGAGGAAGCTTAAGTACCATTTTTTGAGACAAGTTTGTGTCCAAACCAACTTCCTAAACCACACTCACATTCAAGGAATCTTCTTTCAAAAATTTTATTGCTAACTGAGCACTCATGCTATCTCCCAGTTTTCTTCCAACTAACCGGTTATATGAATGATTATTTCTCATTAATTATAAGCATGTTGAGTCACCCACTCTCCCACGAGCATGAATTGAAGAGTTTTCGGGAGAGCAGGTGATTGACTCAACATTCTTTTCTCACATCACTATGAAGGCCCAACACAATCATATGGTGTTGTGGTGGTTGTGCAGAATTTTTTGTGAAGGATTTGGTGATCTAAAGTGGAACTTGCAACTACAATATCTGATAAAAATTCACTTCCAAATATGCTTTTGATGGATGTTCATATCCAAAGCTTGAATTCACACACAAGTAGGAAGGACAATTTCAAAGGTTGAGGAGTTGGGATTTACACCCACTAGTTGCATTTTCTTAAAATTTTCTGTGGAATTTTTAGAAGAAAAACCCATTTTGAACATATCTTTTAATCATGGCTTTCCATGATCACATTTCTTTGAGGTGTTTTTTGAAACAATTCACTTTCCTTGTCTATGCTTCCACATTTTCATGTATGTCTAGCATGGCACTTGTAACTACAACATATGACAAAAAAAATCCCTATTATTATACTTTGATGGATGCCCCTTCATTATTACTGGATATCTAATGTAGTGCACATTATTATAGTGCAATCCTATTTTTTCCAATTGTTTCATTTAGCATCACAAATATTCTCCACAAGAATGTTGTGCCTATTTAAAATGATGGAAATGGTTCACATCTCTCAAAATAATTTCTCTTGCAACAATCTTGGAGATGAATTAGATGTAGTGTAAAAATCAAAACATACTCGAAGGTTCTTATCAACTCTAATAGTTGTACCAGGGGCCATGTTAACAAACCAAATGAAATTTCTAACTTTTCACTATTGTGTTAGATAAATGATTCTTTTTTCTTCTATTCCACAACATTAAGTAAAAGTCTTGAATTTGGAAATACCCTGCTTCATTTTCCAAACCAATTTCTCCAATTTTTCATAGCTCTCCAATGTTTGTAGATGTGATTTTTCTCCTAAAAATAAAGCATGTACCATTTTATGCCCTTCAATCCAACTACAAGGAGGTATCTTTTTAATTCCTCTATCTTTCATCAATATGCTTACTATTTGAACCTCACCACACTTGCCCACTCATGCACAAATGTTTTAGAGAAGAACATAAGTTGTAGCATTTTTAGGATCCAAGTAAAAAAGCAGTGTTGCACTAGAATACTTAGCCTATATTCATATGTGATCCACATGAACCAAAGGTTTAACTAGAATCTTAGTAATAATGTTTAGGGTATCCTCAAGATAGCCAACACGGGAACGAAGGTCAACCATGCACACCTAATGATCAACTATATATGTAATGCAATAATGTTTACTAACATGTGAAGTATGTGCATTAACCCTCATCCACTAAACCTACATGATTGCATGAATCTAGAACATAAGAAAATCTTACAATGTCGGTGGTCCAAAGTGCTTCATTAATTTAAAGATTTTGAGAGCTTCCTTGCAAAATCCATTTTGTGCACATTATGCAATCATATCATTTCATATAATAAAATTTGGTGGCCTTAAAGTGACTAATGTGCTATGTCAGTGGTTTTACAATGTTTGAAAAAGGCTACTGTATGGTGCATAGTGCAAGTGACATGATTGGTTTACTGATTTGGTTTCATGTCTTCCTTTGATTCATAGTTTTCTTGGTTTCAATAATTTTGGTATAACAATAACCATTGAAATATTAGAACATCAATTGAAGAAAAGAAGATTCTTTCATAGGCATGGAAAATAGTTACTACTCGTGGATAGAGATTCTTTTCAATCACATACAGGTTTTTGGGAAACCATGTTGGAGCAAGGGTTTAATGAAATTGATCATACTTTTGATCATTATATAAGTGTGGCTTGAGCATGGGGTAGAGGTTCAGAAAAAAATGACTCAATGAATTTTCAATTCACGATGATGATTCAGGGGAAAATAGTGGTCCAATACCTCTATCAAGAAAATTTATAGTGAGGGTTTAGAAGACAGTGTTCTAATACTCTTTCTAAGTGTATACATTAAGAGATAGATTCAAATGAAAGAGAAGAAGGTTATATAATGGTTCTATTTTTTCATTATTCATGGTTTCCTTGCAATGGATTGAATATGTCTAGGTGATAGAAGATTGTTTGGGTGTGAATGTATTGTGTAAATCGCTATAACAATGCTCAAGTTATGCAAATTTTCATGTGAATGGAGTTTAGTATCATCAAGGGTTTGTGATTATCATAAGTGTGAATATCGTTGTGTTGCATTTACTTGTGCACAAAGATGAGAATTGAATCACAGTACTTCATAATTCCATTCTATTACTGTGTTCTTGGAGTGTGCTTTTCTTTGGATAGTAGTATACTCTAACTAAGATCATTGACACTTGAATGTTGAGTGAATTTTTCAATATTCATGTGACAAAGGTCTTGTGGTGTCTTGGATTGATTTATGATTCTTAGGATATCTATCTATGTTTAGTTAATGGTTTAATTACAGACAAATAACATGATTTATTGTTGCATTTATCACGAAAACAAAGGCCTCTTCTGATTGTAGTAGAGGATGTAGAGAATGAAGCATTAGCTACTTTGATCTTGAATAAGCTTCGTGAGGGGGTGAAGGTTGGTGGATTTTTCTATTTAAATCTTGTTTAATTTTTAAATTATTTTTAACTTTAAATTCTAAATCCTTAGCATTTTAAAAATATATTTGTGTCTGAATTAGGTTTGTGCTATTAAGGCCCCTATTTTTTGTGAAAATATATAGGAAACATAACTTACAGGATCTTGTTGCACTTACTGGTGGACAAGTTAGGTTTATGTTTCTATTTATCTATTCTCTTTTTTCGCTTTGGAGTTTCTTGTTTGTTATGCAAGTTTGGCTTCTTCATGTGACACTTAGATGGAACCAAATTTGTTTCTCAATTAAGTTAGTTTGCATTTATTTTTCCATTTTGTTTTCTCCACTTCTCAAGGAAAAGTATTTATGGCTGGTAGTTATCTTCAGGTCATATCAAAGGATCTTGGTATGAATCTTGACAAAGTAGAATTTGGAATGCTTGGAACTAATAATTTAGGTAAACATAGTAGTATCCTTGTATATAGGTGTATAATGTTGTTGTCATCCATGGATAAGGTTTTTGTTGTGTTGTTACTCAAATTCTTTTTGTCATTTTAACATTTTGTTCTATGATAAGATCAGTTGTTCTGTATTCTAGGGCATGTGCAGGATCATGGTATGCCAAAAAGTGGCAATGGAGAAAAAAATACATGTTTCTACGACTCAAAAATGTGAAAATGCTGAGTTGACTTTTTGGGGCTCGGGTGACTACTGAAGTAGAGCAAAAACTTAGATTTAAGAATCGGATATCCGATTCAAATCGGATATCCAATTTGGATCGGATATCCAATTTTGTTGACATATATATATAAAAAATTTCGGGCGACCAAAACTCATTTTCACATTTGCATTCGGCTCAACCGCGGCGGGCGCACAGTGGAAAGCGCAAATCAGATATCTGATTTGAAATCCATCTCCAACAGGTAAAATTCTTGATTTTTTATTTGCTCTAATCAAATTTTCAATTAGATTTGTTTAATTTTAGTTGATTTTTTTCAAAATAGGGTTTTTTGGTAGATTTTTTATAAAAAAGTTGAGTTTAGCATGAATTTTGATGAAAATTGAATGTTTGCAATGGATTTTCACTTTAAAATAGTGTTTTTTATGTATTTGGATTAAAAATTAGAGAATTTTATTAATTTTTGTTAAAAACTAGGGTTTTTGTTGGATTTTAAAAAAAAACTAGGGTATTTTTATACTATTTTCATTTATATTGTCTGATTTTAATTAGATTGATTTGTTTTTATATTTAATCAGGCATTAGCATTAAATTGTTTTGAATCTTGTAGAAAATTTATGAGCTTCATGACCTTGTGTCACTTCACTAATACCCACGTGAGATGTAGTTGTAGACTTATGGCTTCCTATGTTGCAATCATAGCCAATGTTGAGCTTGATTCTTATAACTCTTTCACTCAACGTATAATGTCTACCCAATCCATCTTATATTCCCTCCCTAGTCCTACATTACCCATGTCTTTTTTGTAACCTAACATTTATGTGGACTTGGCATATGTTATTTCTAAGGTCCCCAATGATAATCTAGAATAATTGGATAAAGACCTACAATGAATTCAACAATTCTTAAGCATTGAACCTTTGGATGGAGAAGCAATCCTCTTTTGGATAGCATTGGGAAGTTGGTAAATGATTAGGAAGGGATAGAAGTGTTACGTAGCCTAGCTAATATAGTAGATTCTAATATTCCTTCGGTAGCTAGTTTCACGAAATTTTTGACTAATGCTCAAAATCCTTTTGGAAAATAAGTTTCCTCTCCCACAATAATGCCTTCTATTCCCAACTTTACACCTCCAATCATAGCATCAATGATGGAATATAACAATGGTTTAAACTCAAGCTTAGGAATTTCTAGTGGAAATTATAATAGTTTTGTCCCTTCACCTATAACACCTTCATATTCATCACCCATCCTAAACATGAAATATAATATCCCACCATTCCTCCATACTAGTTCACCATACTTGAAAAACTCTCACAACATGTGGCCCAATGATTTTGTGATAAATCAACTTTTTTATTTAAAGCATGAGATTATTACAACAACAAATTTCAAACTTAAACCAAAATCAAACCAATAGTAAACATCCAAAATACCTTACACATAGTTCATTAATGTTCACTATTTTAAATACACCTATACTACAAAACATTGAAATACCTAGCTTTGGAAAGTACAATGGTAAAAAATATCCTAATAACCATTTGTTAGTTTTTACTACCTTGTGTAGAGACTTTATTTTTGAAGATTCACTCATAGTGAAACTCTTTTCTAGATCATTGAAAGATATGGCCTTCGATTGGTTTTGTTCATTGTCAAACAATCAATTACCTCCTTTACACAACTCATTAATGATTTCCTCCAACACTTTCAAGTGAACATCTGTCCTCAAGTTACATTAACAAATTTAGTTAATTGTAATCAAGGACCTAAAGAGAAAATAAAAAACTTTATGAAATGATACTAATCCCTTTATTTGAAATGCTCCTATAGTCTTCAAGATGTTGACATTCAAGGGTGTTTATGAGTAACACAACCCTAATATTCAAGATAAAAGAAATTGCTAATGAAATATCCATCCTTAACACGTTTTTGTATAACCATTCATGATTATCGAATATCGATTAGTTGGTATGAAGGTACCCCTTCATAGGCTTCTATTGGTCAATCATATAAATCATGCCTCAAAAAAACTATCAATCATTTAAAAAGAAAAACAAAAAATTCATTACTTGATAAACATTCATGTCAAACTGCTCATAATATTGAGATAGAAGTAACTACTGTAAACATAACTCTAGATATAAATTTAGGCCATGAGATAGGAAATTTTCATAGTTGTTTGATTCTCTCATGTGATCATGTTGCAATTGTTAAACAAGAATATGATTCAACTTCACTCAATTAGTCATATTCAAACAATTAAACCTTTACCACCAAACTTTAATGCAAAAACATTTTTTCAATATCATCGTACACCTCGACATGATATGGAAAGATGTAAGCATATTTATAACCAAGTGCAAGACCTCATTCTAATCAAATCTAGTTGGATGACCTATTAATGACAAAGGAAATAAATTGGTTTTTTCACCTAATCAATACCTACAAATATTTACAAGCCCATTGCCAATTCATTCAACAAACTTTGTTCAATACAATGATAATGAAGAAGATGAGTAATAATTTTTCCATCTTTATAAACATTATTAATATTCAAAATCATAGGAAAAGCAATATTTTGTTTGACATTTTCTTTTACATATATTGATTCTTCTATAACTAAGCTTCGATGGTCTTCTTTATATCAAAGTTTACTTGAAACCGAAGGGAATGCTCGTGATCCATAGCGGTAGGTATGATCAAAAAGTTATTGTATGTATATGAACTTTATGCAGATGATTATGAACAATCAAAAGCATGATTAAAAGCTCATGATGGTTATGGATTCCCTATAATTGGTTTGATAACTCTCCCAGTAAAGGTTGGACCTAAATAGTTGGGTGGTTTTGATAGATTTTTTATGAAAAATTTGAGTTTAGCTTGGATTTTGATGAAATTTGAATGTTTGAAATGGATTTTGACTTAAAAATAGTGTTTTTTATGTATTTGGATTAAAAATTAGAAAATTTTATAGATTTTTGTTATAAACTAGGGTATTTTTATAATATTTTCATTTATATTGTCTAATTTTAATTAGATTGATTTGTTTTTATATTTAATCAGGCATTATGGCTGCTGACAATGAAAATGCGCCAATTCCACCACCTCCACCACCTCCACCTCCTCCACCTCCACCACCTCCACCACCTACCTCCACCACCTCCACAGCCATCAATTCAAGAATTAATTTCTGAAAAATTGCAACAATTAAGGGGCATTTCTGAAGTTTATACGAGAGTCCCTCGATTATCTTCGATGTCAAACACAATGAATGAAATAATTAAAAATATAGAAACCCTCTCCTTGCAACATAATGCCTTTCATTCGTGGCGAGAAGACATGAGAGAATATTATGCATGTGGATTTTCCTATGATGATGTGAAAGATCTTGGAATAAGCAAAGCCCAAATGGCCTCTTTATTTGTTAACCCCCGCACTGGTTTGCCAGTTAATGTTAATAAAACAAAACTTTCTATAAAATGGTGCACTCATAGAGACATTGTAGAAAACTTTTGGGATTGTTGGTGTATGGTTTTTTTGAAACCACCGAACAACAATTTGGATGTACCATTTTACTTTATAAAAAAATTATATGCTAAGTTTGTGTTAGGGCATCATATCAATTACTTTGACATTAAACCCTTCCAGGGCGTTGGTGGAGGTATGCCCCAAGATAGAGCAGGGGCAGTTAGAGTAATACCCCACCCACATGTTCCCCTCCCTTGCCTTCCTCCGCCACCTCCAGTATACCATCCAGATATTATGCAGGATGCGGCCACACAGACTATCCACGCTATTCACTCTTTGAGTGGTCTTTTGGTTTCACATGCTTCTGTAGTAGCTCAGCCACATTCTAGTGATGTTGGTGATGGCTCGAGTGCTGGTGCATCATCCTCGTCAAGTCCACATATTTGTGTACCACATACTTGTTCCATGTGCCGCCAAATATTCTTGGGTCCTCTTGTAGAGCCTGCCGAGCATCCCCTAGACACTTTCGATTATGACTTCCACGATGTGGATATTATAGATCAGACGCAGGGGAGTGGAGCACACCATACAAAGTCCTCTCCTGCTAGAGAGGGGGACA
>VDFB02164198.1:0-22917 GCA_007258455.2 Sequoia sempervirens
CTCTCTCTCTCTCTCTCTCTCTCTCTCTCTCTCTCTCTCTCTCTCTCTGTCTCTCTCTGTCTCTCTCTCTCTATCTGTCCCATTCCACCTAGATAAGTCAATGTAACTAAAACCCCCTCACTTACACTCCCTTTATCCCTCCCTCTCTCTCCCTCACTCTCAAGTATCTCCTTCCGACCCACTCTCTCTCTCTCTCTCAAGTCTCTCTCTAAGGTATGCTACCTAGATAACTAGATAAATCTTTCTTTGTCTCTCAGGTCTCTCCCTCTAGAACCCTATCTAGGTAAATATCTCTTTGTCTACCAGCCTCTCTCTCTCTCCCCTCTCTCTCTATCCTTCCAACTCTACCTAGATAAGTCCATCTCACTCTAAACCCCTTTCTCCCATTCCATCTCTCTCTCCCCATCTCTCAGGTCTCTCCCTCCCACACGCTCTCCTTCTTTTAGGTCTATCTCCCACTCTCTCTCAAGTATCTCCCTCCAAACTGCTTTCCCTCTCTCAGGTCTCACAACCTCTATCTCTCCCCCATATTTCTATTTCCCAGTCCATCTCTCTCTCACATACAAACCCTCTATCTCTCTCCCACTTTATCTCTCCACTCCCTCTCTCTTCCACACTCTCTCTCCCTATCTCTCACATATCCATCTCCCACCTCCCTCTCTATCAGGTATCTCCCTCTAGCAATCTACCAAAGCTACTCTCTCTCACTCCCTCTCTCTCACTCCCTATCTCTCCCACTACCTCTCTCTTGCACTTCCTCTCTCTCCCTATCTCTCACATCTCTCCCTTGGACCCCCTCTCTCTAAAGTCTCTCCCTCTAGCACCCTAGATAGGTATCTCTTTCTATCTCTTTCCCCCTCTCTCTATCCCTCCCAACCTACCTAGATAAGTCTCTCTCAATCCAACCCCCTCTCCCCCACTCCCTTTGTCTCTCTCCCTCTCTCTCCCTTTGATCTCCCTCCCTCCCTCCTCCCCTCCCTCTCTCTCTATATCCCTTTCACCCTACATACATAAGTCCCCCTCACTTTAACCCCCTCTCTCCCACTCCATCTCTCTCTCCCCAACCCCATCTCTCCCACTCCCTCACTCTCTTTTCATTTCTCTCAAATATCTTCCTCCCACCACCTTCCCCTCTCTAAAGTCTCTATCTAAATCCCTCTATATCCCTACCATCCCTCTACCCCCAATTCCCTCTCTCCTAATCCATCTATCTTCCTCTCTCAAGTCTCTCCATCCCATCCCTCTCTCTCTTAGGTCACTCCCTAACAAACCATACCTACATAACTAGATAACTCGCTCACTTTCTCTCTCTCTCACTCCCGCTTTCTCTCAAACACACCCTCTCTCTCACTCCCTATCTATCTCACTCCATATCTCTTGCACTAATTCTCTCTCCCTATCTCTCACATCTCTCCCTCCCACCTTTTTGGTCTCAAAAACATAGGTTTTGAACCTTAAGAGGGTTCCAGTCCTTTACTACATTTTTGGCTAATGAACAGGGTGAGTATTAGTGATCACCCCCTTCTCTTTAGGCTCTGCTAAACCTAGGTGGGTGTACCTAAGCAACAAGGTAGACTTGAAACCTTTAATATGATCTTTAACCTAGGAAATCTACTCACAATGGCATGTGGGAGTGAAGTAGATGCAAGGCTACTGATTAGTTCCTAAAACAAATATTTCAGGAATTAGATGTATAAGTAGAGTTTGTATGAAATTATCCTAAAGTTGACTAGTGCCTAATCTATTGGGTGAATGGAGTCAATGGGTGGATGATGATGATGGAGACATATATGTAAGATTGGTAAACCTATTCCTCAACTTAACTCTAACTTTTTGGGAACTTTAGATGTATGCACCTTGTACACACGTGTAGGTTTGTTAGTTACAATACTCTTCTTTATAAATCCCATTGTTATTATCCCAAATTATTGTGGTCTCATGAAAAGATTTTTAATTCTTAGCCTAAGGGAAACCAATCAGAACAACAATTTTAAAAGGATTTGAATCCTTGGCAGGAACCAATTAAAATTAATTATTTGAAGGGATCTTTAATTCACTCCAACCAGAAACCAATCTAGATAACCACACAGCAACAATAAATGTGTCTTGACAAATTATCTAAATTTGAATAACTCAAGAGAACCAATTTGGAGACATCACAAAAAAAATATAAACATGAAAATTAACACAATATTTGAACACTGAAATTAGATCACTGATTAAGAATAGTCTTCTCCATTATATTGCTTCAAAATATATACATTAATAGTAGAATTTTTTGAGTTATGAAATGGATGGATGGAATATGCTATAATAATGCAACCTATATACTACTAGTAGTGATGATGATAATGATATATTCTTCAAAACTAGGCGTTGGTTTCCCATTTTATATGAAAATCAACAAGCGACAAGCCTTTTACAAAGTGAGGCAGTGTTTCAAAACTACACCTCTTCATTAACTATTTGTTTGATCAAATAATTAAAGAAATATACAAAATTTAAGACATTCAAATGTTATGAATCCATTAATCATCATAGAAGGCCTGTGATAATTGATCTAGAAAAGACTTCATCTCCTTGATTGATTGCAAAATCTTCCCTAATCTAGAAAATGCTCTTGTCCCAGCAACCTACTCCTCGAAAACTGGATACTACTCCCAATGATATACTTCAAAATTTGATGGCCATTTCTATTCTTGAATCCTTGGTATTTTTGTGAGATGAACCTATGACTTGCTATCTAACAATGCTTCCACATCAGTAAAAAATTTAAGCTATCCAACATCGAAAGTAACTAATCTATCCAGAATCAAATTGAGCTTGTAAAGATTGATTTTACCATCCTTTTGTATGTGAGTAATATACTTATGAACAATTTGACCAAACTCCTTTTTCCACTCTTCAAGGTTTCTAAGCTAGTCATCATCTTTTACTAATTCTGGTATATATCATTACTTTTGAGTATGGAAAGAATGAATTCATGTCTTAATCCTTTTTTCCTCTCTTTGTATATAATAAAATTCATCTATAATCATCTTGACTATTTGCTCAATTGGTTTCAATGCTCCAGGAGCATCAATACTCCTTTGTAGAACTCTAGACGATTTAAACAAACTGTGGTGTATAGGCTTCCACATTTTGAATAGGGAATCCAACACAAGCATGTGTAATTTCATTTGATCAATAGCTTGTTGAAGTAACTTGTAACTATCAAATACACCCTCCAATTTATCTACAATCAACTTCACCCTATGTTCAAGAATTTTTTCTATAACATCACAAATTTTCCTTCTTACTTCCTCCTATTCTTTATTGGTATTATTCTTCATGTCTTCCACTTCCTTCTCAAGATCTCTTATTTGTTTAGAAGAAATATTTTGTACATACACTACTAGAGCATTGGGAGGCCCATATAACACCATTTCTTTGCTTTGTGAAGTTCCTACTCCCATTAGCTTCTCTTTTAGTTTTACATTTTCCATGAACAACTTGTTACCTTCATCATTTAGGAAATTTTTCTCATACTCTCTCAGTCTATCCTCCAATCCTTTAACTGTTACATGAGTAAAAATGACTGAATGCATAGTCATGGTGGTGGCTTCCAAAGGGGTTGTGTCGTGTAATGTTCTTACCATGGCTGCCCCTTTCATTCCTAGTATCACATCCAATAGCTTTTTCTATTGTGTATTCTTCTGCTTGATCCATATAGCTATGTTTTTGATCTTGGGATTATATCATGTACCACTCACCACTTCATCAAAATTGAAATCTGCAACTAGCATATGATTTTCTTGGGATCATACTTGGTCAAGCAAAAATATCTTCTTTACTTCCAAACTAGGGAAAGTGAGCATGTTAATTTTTAAAATCATCTCTCTAGCCTCCTGAGGGCTAATGTCAATATTGTCAATTCTCCATTCCCTTAAGTTTTGTGCCACCACCTGATCATTTTGGGATTCCTCAATTCCTATTTTGTTTATCTCCATTCTTTCCTCAAATTCTTTCACCTTCATTTTTGTCCAAAAATCCCTAAATTTTGGAGTTTTAATAAACTCATCATCTTCTATGAATCACCTAGTTGCAACCTCTCTTTCATCTTCATGTATTTATGTATTTTCTTTTTCTTTATCATCCATCCTTTCTTCAGGCTTATTTGCATTGGTCTCATGGACTTGTTTGTTGACCTCAATACCATCCTTTAATGATTGTAATGCATTGGCGACTTCTTTAGTGTCTCCCACCCCTTCACTTTCTTCACAAGGGACCAATGGTTCAATGCTTTGTCTTTTTTCTTTTAGGAGGAAATTGCTCCATGGAAGACTCTAAGGTTGTGTCTGGGGTGTTCCCTACAATAATCATACCAATGTGTTCTTGAAGATATGTTTCCCTTTTATCATATAAGTCTTCAAATTTATCAATTGTCAAATTTATTCTTCTAATAGGGTCCTTCTCCAACAAAATAAACTAAGAAATATTTCTATTTTTTCTTCTTCTTTTCTTCAAGTTTCTTTATAACTTCCCTTTTTTTCCTTTTGTGGAATACTTGTTGAAAAGTAAGGCAATTTCTTATCACATTTTCTTCATAGTATACTTGGTGCTTAATTTTTGACTTGGTGAGAAGGATATGTCTCATGTGATTCATATGATTTTTAGGATAAAAAACTATTCCTTTTCTAGAATCCAATGAATATATTTCCTTTAAATAATATTGCAACTCTTCCAACCTGTCTGATCCTATTGACCAATCTTCACACTTGGTTAGGTTTGGAAGAAATCTGCTATTCTTCTATTTATGCATCACATCCTTTTCCATCCACATCATTTGCCACATAAACAATAGAAATGATAGTCTGAGGGGAACAAATTTTGGTAGTTTTTGTGGAGCATTAAGGCACCCATAAACTCTTATTATTGTGACTTCAGCGAGGAAGAACCAATCACCAAAATCGTGTGTATGACCCTACTACTATTTTAGGGCTACAGATCTCAATAGTTGTAGTATTTTAGTGGGAAATATTGGTATTGAGTAACCAATAATTCCCAGGATTTTGTGCACAAAATCTTCATAGAATATCACAACGATTGATTTTTTACACTAACTATCCCAAATATAGCACCACTTTTGAATAGGTGTGGATTCCCTTGCTCATCAATTCTCACCAAGTCTATTCAATTGTTCCATTTGTATCGATTCTGGTATAATATCAAATGACACAAAAGAGAATAGTGTCTAAAAGTAATGGGTGCTCTATCTTCAATGACCTATGATAATTCATCATCTAAAGCCTTTTCAAGATATGAAGCAAATTTATATTCTATATTAGTCTCAGGATTCTGGATTCTCATGCCCATCATCATTAGGCTTACTGGCATCTTATCTTGAGCATCCATCCCTAGTATTTGGCATAGAGCAAGATATGTATTTACAAAATAGTATTGAAAGTCTACCATAGTGAATGGCTCAGTAGTGGAGGGGGAAATTGGGATTGTTCTATTGCCAATACCTCTTTTTATGTATAGGGGAAGTTCATCACTCTTGTAAATTCTTCTTAAACTGGTATACTCTTCGTCACTTTTTGTAGCTTTATCTTAGTCAAGGCCTATTTGATCAAGTCAAAAAAATCAATGATAGCTATCCTAGTTACCTCCACCAACACCGCACCATTCAGAAACCTTATAGTTTTAGTAGCAGGGTTGTAATATTTAGCTAATATTCTGATAAACTCCACTCAACAAATACATTTGGAACAATCAGTTTGGCCAAGTCTTAGAACACCCAGGGGTTTGATAGTGGAACTTTCCCATATCTTTTACTATAAAAATAACAAAATAAGTCCCAGCCAGATTTAGGAATGAGGGTATCTCTACAACCCTGTGTGGTATCTATGAGGCATTTCTTATTACCTTCCTTGGTGGACCCTCGGAGTAAATCTAGAATGGACTAGTGGAGATGCCTCTTTTTTATCTCGAGTTCTTCATCCTTAATTTCAATTTTACTTTTCTTTGCTTCTGATTGTCTCCTTTTAGGCGGCATGATTCTACCCTTATCACTAAAACTTCAAAATGAGAGAGCTTTTAAGAATATTTACACCAATTAATCTTCTTTAGAGAGTTATTTGTGCACTTTCCTAGGTGCATGACGTTTGCAAAGCTCCTCTTCTAGTATCCTTAGCTCCCTCCATGAAAATGTATTGCAGATGAGTGCAATAGTTAGGCAATGCTCTTGTTTCTTAATGGTGCTTACATTCAATCGTATTGGTATTAATACCAAGCTGCTACCAAATACATTTGCAATAAGCTTATAGTTTTGATTTGATTATGCACCATTGGATTTGTGCGTCAAGGTGACTAATGTAATCCTTTACATTTATTACCACAATATATAATGATTCCATAGTAGGTTGTATCATACTACCATTGTCACTTGTCACACTTGCTACAGTATGGTAGTATCAAGTTTCATGCCCTTTTTTATATATTTCATTTTCTATCTTTATGATTGTAGGACAGTAGTATACATATAGACATGTCACAACTATATTATCCTCCTTATACATTACCATGATATCTTCTTTTCTCTTTTAATACTTACCACACAATCACTCTTCTTAAGAATTCTCATTGTGAGGTGGTAGTGTGTAGTGCTCGACCACTCATGTTGATTAACCTCTTGGCGATATGGAGATTTATATTTTATTTCATGGGCTAGGAATCGCCAACCCACTCAGACTTCATTTTTTTGTTGTGGTGTTGTAGTAAAGGAATAGGTTGTTTTATTAATGATTATCTAAAAGGATGAATGAATATATACAATGTGAATTTCAATGATTTTATGGATCTTGTCACACAAATTGTTGCATTTCATGTCAAAAATAATGTAGAACCGAAGGCAATAAATCTTTTGATATAGGTGAAATGTGGATGGAAAATGGAGTTCGGTGGATACTGAGGAAATTTATTATCTCTAACAGTGGGTCTAATTGGGGATGAATGATCGTGAGGTCATTGCAAGAATCCAAAAGTAATCTCTAGGAGGTAGACCATGGGTGAATATGACTGGATGGGATGGTGGAGGGGAAAGGGAAACTAAACTACTGTGCATGGAAAATTATATATTATTAAAGATAAGAACTGTTTTAGGAATTTTCCATGCACTGGAAATTCCTGATCTTCTCCTGACATATTTTGAAGATAATAAGAATCTTCACCATCTTTTTCGGTAACAATAAATGGTCCTATCCAAAGATCCTCAAACTTTCCATGTTTTCCTTTGTCTTTGCATCTAGCATTACACAATAGGACCATTTCATTCACCTCAAACTTTCTACCCTTCGCCCTTTTGTCAAAAAATTACTTCATCCATGACTACATTTTTGTGTTATGCTCCTGGACCAAGCTTCTAATTTCATCTAGTTTTTCCAATTGCTCCATCCTATCTTCAATAGGTTTAGGGATATCCAAGTATTCTTGGAGCATGAACTTATATCCTGACAAAAGGTTTTACAAGGAAATCTTTGCTTGCATCCCAAAGACCTATTCAAAAGGTGATTTTCCAGTTGATTGTTTTACTATGATTCTATCTATCTAGACTGAAAGCCTCAATTTAGAGTTCTAAGGAATTTTGTTTTTGTCCAGCATTCTTTTAATTATCTTTAGGATACTCTTGTTCCTTGATTTAGCCTGCTCGTTTGCTTATGGATGATATGGAGATGGATATGAAATTTTTATGCCATATATCTCACAAAATATTTTGAACTCTTCTAATCTAAAGCACATACCATTGTTGTAACTATCCTTATAGGTGTTTCAAATCTAGTGATGATATTCTCCATCAAAAAAATTATCACAACTTTACTAGTGGCTTGTTTTGTAGGGTTGGCTTCTATAAACTTTGTAAAATAGTTAGTTTCCACTAAAATTAATTTAAGACATCCACTAGTCTTCTCTGGTATTTCTCCAATGAAATCAATCCCCCACTAATGAAATGGAGCTTGAATTTGCATTAGTCTAAGTGGTAGTGCTCCTTGGTACTTCATTTTTCTAGAATTTTTTTGGCATGCTTCACACTTTCGTACATAAGCAAAAGAGTCATTGAAAATCCTAGGCTAGTAGTATCTAGCCCTTAAGATCTTGCAATCAGTGGTCTTGGCCAAAAAATTCCCTCCATAGACTCCCTCACGCATCTCCTTCAACATGTGATTTTCTTGTGTTTCATCTGAGCATAGCAACAACACTCCATCCATTTTCTTCCAATATAAGTCGTCATCCATAAAGATATACTTTGAGGATGCAATTTCAAGGTTCTTTTTGTAGACACATAAAAATTACCTAAGCTTGCAAGCTCTATTGTCGTCATATTTTTTCCTAGCATAATTAAAATGTTTAATTATGTCCTTTGTCCACTTTCAACTATTAATTAAATAATTAGTAATTATTTAATTAATTCATGTCTTTTATTCCTCTTGATTATTAAAATAAATAAATTTTATTTATTTATTTAAATGCATGACTAATTCTCTAATGTCTTTCCATAATTAAATAAATTCCTAAATTTATTTAATTATCTTGGTCCATTAATTCTTCCTGATTATTTAAATACATCATTAATGTCTAATGTCTTCTCATAATTAAATAAATTTCTTAATTTATTTAATTATTGGCCAGCTTCTCCACTTCATCCCTAATTAAATAATTATCTTTAATTGTTTAATTGTCTTATTTGACTTCTCTTCTAAATTTAAATAAAATCATTTATTTAAATTGTCCCACTTTCTAATTTCTCTCCAAGTAAATAATTTAATTTAATTATTTACCATCACATGATCCCACCTTTTTGAATTAAATTAATTTTTAATTTAAAATAACAACTTTCCGTCTGGAATCAAATATTTCTATTATTATTTGATTTTCCAACTCTCTCTTTTTCTATGCCAATCTTATCTCCTTGTCACATGCATTGTCAACCCTTGATTTGATTTTCTCAAATTGAATCTTGTTCACTCATTTCAAATTTGACCTAATGTTTCCCTAACACTAATTGTGGGTTGTCATATTGAATCTTTTCCATTGATTTTAGGGCATTTGTCAATCTGCAATCTTGGCCATTCATCCAAAATTGCATTTTCTATAAATTGGCAATTTTAGTCTCATTTGGACATCTCATGCAATCTTTTCTTAGGCATACTTTACATCTCTTTCCATTTTGGCATAATTTAGGCATACTTTAGTCTTTGCTTACTAGTTGCATAGTTGCATAGTGTAGCATTTTGATTCAAATCCTTCAACATTTGCTTTGGTCTTGGCATAGTCACAGGTTGCTCACAAAAAAATTGAGGACAAACTACATATTGCAGAAAGTTGACAAGGTGCAATGAAGGTCAATCATGGAGGTTGAAGACTCAAGGTGATATCTCTCTTTGTTTTCATGTTTTCCTCCTTTTTGCTTCATTATTTACTCTAGGTTTTGATTTATTTAGCTACTAATCTGCTAACCTAGATTTTTCCCTTAGTTACACTTTTTTTTATTTTCATTCATTTCTTTAGGACATTTCTAGTTTTTAAGGTAATACATTATATTAGTATACCATGAGGTGTTCTCTATGATTGCAATCATACCTACTTCCTCCCCTATGTTACAAATTTGAGATGCCTCAAGTTTGGATTCAACCATGAGCTTAGCCAACCCCTATCCTCTTACCAATTTGGTAATATGGATTTCAATGTCAAACTCTTGAATTCTGTTAATCCATCTACACCTCCCTATGACTTTAGTTTGCACAAATAGATCCTTAACTACAACACTAGGGACATAGGAAACTATCTAAGCACCTACCAGATAAGGCCTGAAAGATTTTACAGCTTTCAAAAGCCTGTATGCCTATTTTTCTATAATTTCATACTTTAATTCTAATCCTTGAAGGGATTTGCTTAAGAATGATATTGATTTCTCATAGTGTTCATCATTTTTATACAAAATAATTGCTACAACTATGTGGTAAGATGAAAATGAGAAAATCTAGAATGGTTTGTTGAAATCAGGTGACTTTAATATTGGCACCTCCTTGATTTCTCTTTCTATAGATATGAATGCATAAATTGGTTCTACACTCCAATCAATCTTGGCTCCTTTTTTCAGCATTTTTGAGATGGGCTTGACAATCTCAACAAAATTTGATATAAACCTCCTTACAAACTTTATATGCCCAAAGAAAGATTGAATGACCTCTACTATCTTTGGAATAGGGATATTGCCTATAACTTATACTCTCTTGGGATCAATTCTTACTCCATCTTTGGACACTATGTGACCCAACAATTTTTCTACCATCACAACAAAATGACACTTTTTAGGGTTTAAGGAAATACCATACTCTAGAGCCTTAAAGAAGTTTTTTCCTAGATGTTCACTACGATCTTCAGCCTTCTTAGATTATATTGTGAGATCATCTTTATATACTAGTACCATTATTGTATTGATCAAATTAGCAAAGGAAATGTCCATAGCTCTTTGAAATGTGACACCATAATTTGTGATGCCAAATGGAATCCTCATATATACATATGTGCCGCAAGGTGTGGTAAACACAGTCTAATACTATTCTGATTCTTTCCCTTTAACATGGTTATACCCTAAAAATCCATCCATCATTGAAAATAACTCACAACTTGTTACCCTTTGCAACATAGCTTCCACGTTTGGGAGTAGGTAATTATAGTTAAGTAAGGAGAATTAAAATTTAAAAAATATACACACAACCTTATGTCTCCATTCTTCTTTTTCACAAGCACCAAGTTGGAGACCCAAGTAGAATGCCTGGTGGGTTTGATGATACCTCCTTCTCTAAGTTTCATAAGTTCTTCATGCATCTTGGGTTTGAGAGTAGGATTTATTGTTCTTTGTTTCTGTCTGAAAGGCTTTGCATTCATCTTAAGTGGAATTTCATGTTAAAATACATCTTCTCAATATGCTTTAAGGTCATCATATGACCATGCAAAAACGTGCTTATATTTCCTCAGCAGTGTGATCAACATCTTTCTAATCACAGGGCTTATCTTTTCCCAATGTACACCTTTTTTGGAGCTAATTCAGTTCCAAGATTAATCTCTTCAACATCCCCCCTTCTTATTGGTGTCTACTTCATAACTACTCAGTCATTCCCATCAAACACCCTTTCTAGTGCTACTAATCCTTTAGGAATCTTATTTGTTTTGAGCTGCACTACCTCATGGCCCAATATAGTTTGTTTACCATCTACCTCTTCAACAAATGCATTGAAATCAATCTCTTGGGCCTCATACTGATCAATGTAGTGTAAGAACTTGACCAGGTCTATGTCATCATTGAAGACCTGAAAATTGTAAATATTGTTAGTAATTGTAGGTCCAGTCTTTAATTCCACCCGTGAGATAACTGCTAGGGTTATGTCATCTCTTTTCAAGACTACATTTGCTAAGAATTCAGCCATTAATATTCCTGACCTATCCACCCACTCAATGGAGAAGGCATCAAAGAGCTCTATAGTATCCCACACTACATTTATATCTTGCTTCAATCTCTTGTTTTTTGAGAATTACTTTGACCTCACTTGTAAAAAAATCAATTCTGAGTCCCAAAAAAAAGCTAACACTTTGATTCCATGCTTTGTAGAAATGTTTAGACCTAACAACAATGCCTCATATTCTTCTATGTTATTTGTGAATTCAAATGTTAGAAAAAATGAGTACTTAAATATTGTGCCATCTAGTGAAATGAAAACAATTCCAACTCCATTCCCCTCTTTACTATAGGCTCCACCAAAGTACATCAACCACATGCCATATTCATTTTGAGAGACATCTCTAGCAATTAGATCTATGTTCAACGACATATAGAAAATTCATTGCTAGCAATTCACCAATGGAAAATTCACCACAAACAATTCACCATGGGAAAATTCATTGCAACGAAAATTCATCACGCATAAAATTAATTACATGAATTTTTGGCGGTTAATTTTCCATGGCAGTGAAGTTTTCCATGGTGAATTGTTGATGGTGAATTGCTGGCAGTGAATTTTCCTAGAGCTGTGTTCAACAAATCAGGGTTTGAATGTTCAATTCTAAAACTTCCAAGATCCACATCACAAAAGCAGTTCATTTGGTTAGGGTCAAAGATCTCAATGACATGTTTTGATCAAGGTTCTCTATATAACTTAACTTTCCTGCCATTTACCAGTATTATGGCATAAGAAAAATCTAGCTAGACATTTCCACCCACTGATGTTGTCCATTGTCTAGATAATAACATTCCATAGTAAGGGGGAGTGTCCACCATAGTGATCTCTATCATATATTTTGCTTCAAGGTATGATGCCAACTTTAATTCTGTCCCATATCACTCCAACTATTGGGACTAATCTGTTATCCATGGAATAGAACTTCCCATAGGTAGTGTTCACCCATAGGCCTAATTACTTCATGACAACCAGAGGAATGTTATTGATTGTTGCGCCTGAGTTGATCACATAGTTTTTCACCAATTTTTTGTCGATCACCAATGTGGTGAAAAATAGATCCACCTAGAAGGGGTTTTTTGTAAGTGTTTCTCCCAAATAGACCTCTATTGTCTTTGTAGTTTCCCACTCAACAACATTGACCTCTTTTCTCTAACCCTATTGATTCTGGGATGTGTTAGCAATTAATTTGAGATTTGTCTCTTTGTACTCATAAATTTTCATCAACTCCATCAAGGGCACCATCATCTTTATCTGAGTTAGTTCTTGGGTAATGTCAAATGCAAGGGCAGTCATCCCTTGTTCAACCTTCTCTATTTTAGCAGCCCTCTTTCCTTTAGTTTGAACTTTGTTATTGTTTGGTGTTTTCTCATATTCAACATATGCAACCTCATTTTGAGAAATCTTCTAAGGCTTCTTTTCTTCCCCCTTATTTTGATCAAATGAGACATTCTCTTTATTCTTATGTTCTTTTATAAATACGCCCCTAGGTGTTCCCTGATCTACATCAGCAGGTCTACTTCTTAGGTTGTATTTTATTTTTGCTTCAGCCACAAATTTAGTTGTGATGGCCCATTTCTCTTCTTCTATTGGTGTTCTCAACTAAAATTATGGTGTTGTATTGTATGCATAGGTTGATTCTTGTGTATTTTCTTCTTAATCAGAGAACACTTCTTGCTCCATATTTACATTGTATTTTTTATTGCTCATATCATATTTGTACCCCTCCTTAGAGGATGAGTATCTCTCATTGGTTTGATGGGATCCCCATATTAACATCTTCATGGTGTGGCCATCTCTATCTTGTTCTTGTGACTAGTCATCTTCCTGGAAAGTTTGAGCCACTACACAGTGTTTTGGGGCATGGGGTCTATGGCATGGTGGACACCATGGCATAGTATCCACTATGTGTGCTCCATGTTCCTTCACGGGATCATGAGTCTCTTTCCAATTTGGTTTACCTACTGGTCTTCCATCCTTCCAAGTGGTGTTATAGGTCATGTTGCGCAATCTTGGCATTTCATTCCTATACTAATTTTCTTGTCTATTTTGACTATTGCTAGGATTTTGTGGTATCCTCAAATTATCTCTTTTTCCAATCATGCCAGAAACTTTCCTATTTTTTCAATGGTTATGGCCACATTTTTTACTTCATTCAAGCTTCTAGGACATTTTTTTCTAAGCTTATACCTTGTTTTACAATCAAAAGATTTTAAATATATGCTTAAAATTGTTGAGTCAACTAATTTGGATCCATGTGGTATCTTGTTATTGATCTTGGAGAATATTTTATTGAAGTCAAAAATAGATTCATTATGATGTTTTTGGATGCCTATTAACTCATGAAAGGAAAATTCAAGAGCACATTGATTCCCATACTATTCTAAGAGCCCATCTTTAAAGTTTGTTGCAGAGGTAATTGAGGCATCTGGCAGGCTACTGAACCAATCCCTTGCTTCTTTAGTTAAGGACATCTTCCTTCTCCATACCCACATCTTGCACAAAAGCATTAAAGTTTTTTATGTGTTCCTCTGTTGTAGTTGCATTGTTCCCTATGAACATAGGAATAGTATTTCTCAAGTTTCTATCGATGGGATATGGGTATATTTGATATCCTATCAAATAAAATTTTCTACTCATGCTTGTAAGGTTTTGAGGATAAGGATTCTGAGGTGGTGGATTAGGGTAATATTGGAATCCATGTTGGGTTTGATATAAATTTTGTTGGATGTTCTAGCGAGAATATATATTCTACTGTGGCACATGATGCTTATATGTGGAACATATTGTTGTCCTGGAAGTGGGTGATATTGTGAAATGTTGTTGGTTTTTTGTGGTTGGGATGTTTGTGGTGGCACATTATGTTGGGCATGTTTCTTTGGGTTACGAATTGTATTGTAAGGTGTTTTTGAAGTACCCAGAGCACCTACATTCTAACATGACCCCTGTGGATTGAGGTTACTCTCTTACTTATGGGGAGGGATATATTTTGGTGGTTTTGATGAATGGACATTCAATTGAGACATTTGTTGATTTAGTTCTAGACTTTATTTTATCAATTGTTGTCTCCTCCTAAGTTCCTCTCTCTATCTTTCAAAAGGGGTACGTGGATCTCTACATAGATCATCATTTCGATATTCTGATTCATGCAATGGATCGAAGCTATTGTGCAATGTAGGAGGTTGTTCTGGGATATTCTCCTAATTATTGAATGTAGTATCTGGTTGTTTAGATGTTTTTTTAGCACTATTGGTTTTTGGGAGAGAAGAGTCACCTTTATCTGTCCATTTACTGTCATTCTTCTTTGGACTTACTTTGTGCAAAGATATCCTTCCATTCATTTTGTAGGATGATTTGATGCTTTGAAATCTAGGGTTTACTCTTCTTGATGTGCATTTTAACTTACCATTCATGCATTTGTTCTTACAAACTTTGATATAGTCACCACTCACTTTTGTGAAAGGTGAGAAAAGTTTATGATCCTTTTATAAATGCTCCCAACAGAGTCCTTTGATGTGCAATGTAACAGTTTAATTTTGAAACTTTATTGATTGAATAAATGTTTGTTTTGAACCTTAAGAGGATTCTAGTACCTTAGTATTTTTTTGGCTAACGAACGAAGTGAGTATGATTGATGGCTCCTTGCTCTTTAGGCTCTGCTAAACCTAGGTGGGTGTACCTGAGTAATAAGGTGGACTTGAAAGCTTGAATATGATCTATAAATTAGGAAATCTACTCAAAATGGAACGTGGGAGTGAAGTAGATGCAATGATATTGATTAGTTCCTACTACAAATATTTTAGAAATCAGATACATATCAGTAGAGTTTGTATGAAATTATCCTAAAGTTGACCAGTGCCTAATCTATTAGGTGAATAGAGTCAATGGGCGGAAGATGATGATTGAGACAAATATGTAAGATATGCAAATGTTTCTTGACAAATAATGTAAATTTGAATAACTCAAGAGAACCAATTTGGAGACAACACAACAACATATAAACATGAAAATTAACACAAAAGTTGAACAATGAAAATAGATCTCCAATTACAAATAGTCTTCTCCATTATATTGCTTCAAAATATATACATTAATAGAAGACGTTTCTAAGATATGAAATGGATGGAAAGCATATGCTATACTAATGCAACCTATCTACTACTACTAGTGATGATGATAATGATATATTCTTCAAAACCAAGCCTTTGTTTTCCCTTTTATACAAGAAGAAACAAGCTATAGGCCTTTAAAAAAGTGAGGCAGCATTTCAAAACTACACCTCTTCATTAACTATTTGTTTGATTAGAATAATTAAAGAAATATACAAAATTTAATACATTTAGATGTTATGAATCCATTAATCATCATAGAAGGCCCATGATAATTTTTCTGGCGAAGACTTCATCTCTTTGATTGACATCAAAATTATCTTGTCCTAGTGACCTAATCCTCTAAAGATAGATACTTCTCATCCCACTAATATACTACAAAATACAATGGCCAGTTGTATTCTTGAATCCTTGGTATATTTGCGAGATGTTCCTACCACCAGTTTTCTAACAATGCTTTCACATCAATAAAAAATTTTAGATACCCAACATCGAAAGAAACTAATTCATCCAGAATCAAATTGAGCCTATGAATATTGATGTCACCATCCTTCTGTATGTGAGTAATACACTTATGAACAATCTTACCAAACTCATTTTTCCACTCTTCAAGGTTTCTAATCTCTTCATCATCTTTTACTAATTCTAGTATATACCATTGCTTTAGAGTATGGAAATAATCCATTTATGTATTAATCCTTTTCTCCTCTCACTGTATATACTAAAATTCATCTATAATCATCTTGACTATTTTCTCAGTTGGTTTCAATGCTACAGGAGCATAAATACTCCTTTGTAAAACTCTTGACAATTTAAACAAAGTGTGGTGTATAGGCTACCACTTTTTGAATAGGGTATCCAACACAAGCATGTGTACTTTCATTTGATCAATAGCTTGTTGAAGTAACTTGTCACTATCATATACACCCTCCAATTTATCTACAATTAACTTCACCCTATGTTCAATATTTTTTTCTATAACATCACAAATTTTCCTTCTTACTTCCTACTGGGCTTTATTTCTATTCTTCTTCATTTCTTCCACTTCCTTATCAAGAGTTCTTATTTGTTCAACAAAAATATTCTATACATCAACTACTGGAGCATTTAAAGGCATATCTAACACCATTTCTCTTCTCTATGAAGTTCCTGTTCCCCTTAACTACTCTTTTAATTTTACATTTTCCATGGACAACTTGTTAACTTCATCATTTAGGAATATTTTCTCGTTGTCATACTCTCTGAATCTAGCCTTGAATCCTTTAAATATTGCATGAGTAAAAATGGTTGAATTCATATTCATAATGGTGGCTTCCAAAGGGGTTGTGTCATGTATTGTTCTTACCATGATTACCCCTTTCATTCCTTGTATCACATCCAATAGCTTTGGCCTTTGTGTATTCTTCTCCTTGATCCATATAGCTAGGGTTTTGATCTTGGGATTATATCTTGTACCACTCACCCCTTCATCAGAATCAAACTTTGCAACTAGTATATAGGATCTTCTTAGGCTCATACTTGATCAAGCAAAAACATCTTCTTTAGTTCCAAACCAGGGAAAATGATCATGTTAGTTTTTAAAATCATCTCTCTAGCCTCCTGAGGACTAATGTCAATATTGTCAATTCTCAATTCCCTAAGGCTTATGCTACCACCTGATCATTTTTGGATTCCTCAATTCTCATTTTATTTATCTCCATTATTTCCTCAAATTCTTTCACCTTCATTTTTGTCCAAAAATCCTTAAATTATGGAGTTTTAATAAACTCATCTTCTATGAATCACCTAGGTGCAACCTCTCTTTCATCTTCATGTATTTATATATTTGATTTTTCTTTATCATCCATCCTGTCTTTAGGCTTATGGGATTTTGTCTCATGGACTCGCTAGTGAACCAAATATTTTAATGGTTTAGGAATGTTATGTCTCTTTTGCTCAATTAGGGTCTTTCACCTAAAGGAAAGAGAGATCCCACACCACAAATCTAGGTGGTTCACTCAATCTAGTGTATGTATGATGAAATCATGACTAAATTAAATTATCTAAATGCAGCTAATTGATAAAATTGATTGATTATGAATGCGAAACTAATGAAATGCAACTTGTTTGAAAACACATTGTGCAATGTAAAAACACCTAGAAATGAAAGTAAACTACAACATAAATGAATGAAACTGAAGAGGTGCAACTATAAACTTGTTGGGGACTTGAAATGACTTGTGAAATTCTATTGATACTAATTTTTAGGCCTAGTGGGACTCATTTTCCATTCTAGGTGAATTAGTCCCAGTTCTGTAAAACTGTTCCAGAACCTATTTTAGAGAAAAGGGTATCTAAAAATACAAAAAACCAAAAATAGGCCTGGAAGTGGGACTCATTCACCACCCATGGAGAATGAGTCCACTTTTTAATTTCTGAATACTCAAAGGTGGAAATAGGAGCTTTCGGTCTGCACTTTCTTCTTCTCCAGGTGTCCGATAATGAAACTGTCAGATTTGGGCCTGGAAGTGACTTTTTGTGTGTATTTTGACTTGTCCAATGAAGGGATGACTTGAACAACTTTTTAATGCAATCTTCAATGGTTTCTAAGCCTCCAAGATTTCTAAATCTACAAGCACACAAGACAAGAAAGAGAAATGTTGGTTGTTAGGGCATGGGGGTTTTCCTTAGTCAAACCGCTTTTAGGTAATTAAACCAAAATGGAGAAAGAATGTAATGAAGCATGAAATAATTGATTCAATACCTTCGTATGAAGACTAATCTTGAATGTTTGCAACAAAACATGAAGAATCTTCCCTTGAATTTCTTAGGAAGCTAACTTGTTAACTTGCAATGATGAAACCCTAATTTTCTTGACTTGAGATGGAAGAATGGTGGATAAATAATCAAGAATGGTTATGATTTATGATTTAGAGACTTGATTTTATAGGAAATTCACATTATTCACCCGTAAATTGGATCCCTAAGGCCGACGTGTAAAAATAATAAACTTAAATTTCAGTTTTTCCAACTCAAAGGTCAAAATTGGCCCAAGTGGGACTCATTCACAACCTTGGGTGAATCAATCCCACTTGGCAAGGACTCATTCATCACAGATGGCGAATTAGTCCTAGAGGGGTCCATTTACTAGCTCGGTTGCTAGGAAGTAAGGAAATAAGGTTTTTATGGTGACTTTGTCAGATATTTCATCAAATATTGCCTTAGGATTCACATTATGGGGTAATAGGGGCCTATTAATGATTATGTAAAGTTAAATTAGGGCTTGGGACACATAATTCTATGTGAAAGTGTGATTAAATACACTTTACAACACTAAAATGAGGTCCGCAAAGCCTAGAAAGGCACAATATCCAATGTGAATGTGTATAACACATTACAACACTAGATTAACATTAAGTTTGTTTCACAAGCCTTCTAGATTAATATGAGAACGTATTTAAATATATTTTATAATGTTGAATTAAGGGAGAATTGGTTCATTAAGTCTAGAAAAGCGTGAAAGTCCTTTATCTAACATTTTACAACACTTTTACAAGACATCATTAAATGTGTTTGAAAGGTTCCAAGAACTAGTGTGGATACATAAAATTCCTCACAACACTAAATCAAGGCCTCATTAAGTCCAATTTATCATCAATTATTCCCCAAATTAAGCAAGTTGCCTTTTTACTATGGTACAATTGGTCAGCCTCAATTTCACCCTTTAATGATTGTAACACATTGGCTACTTCTTGAGTGTCTCCCACCCCTTCACTTTCTTCATAAGGGACCAATGGTTCAGTGCTTTGTGTCTTTTGTCTTTTAGGAGGCAATTGCTCCATGGGAGACTCTAAGGTTGTTTGGGGTGTGCCTTGAAATTATCATACCACTTTGTTCTTGAAGATATGCTTCCCTTTTACTATATAAGTCTTCAAATTTATCAATTATCAAATTTAATCTTTTTATAGGGTCCTTCTCTTCAAAAAAATAGCCTAGGAAATATTTGTATTTTTGCTTCTTTTCTTCTAGTTTCTTTATAACTTCCCATTTTTTCCTTCTATGGAATACTTCTTGAAAAGTAAGATAGTTTCTTATCATATCTTCTTCATAGTTTACTTAGCGTGCAATTGTTGACTTTGTGATAAGGTGATGTCTTATGTGATTCATTTGATTTTCAAGATAAAAAAACTCTTCCTTTTCCAGAATCCAATGGATATCTTTCCTTTAAATAATATTGCAACTCTTCCAACATGTCTAAGCCTACTGACCAGTCTTCACACTTGTTTAGGTTTGGTAGAAATGTGCCCTTCTTTTTTCTATCCATCACATCCTTTTCCATCCACATCATTTTCCACATAAACTATAGAAATGGTAGTCTAAGGGGCACAATTTTTTGTAGTATGTGCAAAGCAATAGGGAACCCATAAAATATTATTATTGTGACTTCATGGAGGAATAACCAATCAACAAAATTATGTGTATGATCTTGCTCCTGTTTTAGGGCTAGAGGTCTCAATAGTTGTACTATTTTAGTGGAAAATTTTGGTATTGAGTAACCAAGAACTCCCAGGATTCTATGCACAAAATCTTCATACAATATCACAAAGCTTGAGTTTTTACACCGACTATCCCAAATATAGCACCACTTTTGAATAGGTGTGGAATGCCATTTCTCATCAATTTTGGCCAAGTCCATTCATTTGGTCTATTTGTATCGACTCTAGTATAATATCAAATGATACAAAAGATAATAGTTTCTAAAAGTAATGGGTGCTTTGTCTTCTATGACCTATGATAATTCATCATCCAATGCCTTCTCAAGATATGAAGGCAAAGTTGTATTCTATATTAGTCTTAGGATTTTGGATTCTCATGGCCATAATCATTAGGCTTACTGGAATCTTATCTTGAGCATCCATCCCTAGTATTTGGCATAGAGCAAGATATGCATTTACAAAATAGTATTGAAATTCTAGTACAGTGATTGGCTCAGTATTGGAATGGGAAATGGGGATTTTTCTATTGCCAATAACTCTTTTCATGTATAGGGGAAGCTCATCACTCCTATAAGTTATTCTCAACCATGTATACTCTTCGTCACTTGTTTGTAGGTTTATCTTAGTCAAGGCCTATTTGTTCAAGTTGAAACACTCTGATATTTATCTTGGTTACCTCTACCAACACTAAACTATTCAAAAGCCTCACAATTTTCATAGTAGGGTGGTAATTTTTAGGTAATATTCTGATAAATTACACATCAACAAATACATTTAGGACAATAAGTTTGGCCAAGTATAGCACCTAGGGGTTTGACACTAGAACTTTCCCATCCCTTTTACTATAAAAATAGCAAAATAAGTCCCACCTAAATTTAGGAATGAGGGAATCTCTACAACCCTATGCAATATCTATGAGGAATTTTTTATTACCTTCCTTGGTGGACCCTAGGAGTAAATCTAGAATGGACTCAAGAAGAGGCCTCTTTTTTATCTTGGGTTCTTCATCCTTGATTTTATTTTTATTTTTAGTTTTCTTTGCTTCTGATTATTTCCTTTTAGGTGGCATGATTCTACCCTTATCGCTAAAACTTCAAAATGAGAGAGATTTGAAGAATACTTACAACAATTGAGCTTCTTCAGATAGTTATTTATGCACTTACCTGGGTTCTTCATGTTTGCAGAGCTCCTTGTCTAGTATCCCAAACTCCCTCAACGATAATGTATTGTAGATGAGTGCAGTAGTCAAGAAATTCTCTTTTTTTAATGGAACTTACATTCAGTCATATTGGAATTAATACCAACCTACTTCCAAATATTTTCGCAATAAGCTTATAGCTTGGATTTGATTATGCACCATTGGATTCGTGTATCAAGGTGATTGATGTGATCTTTCACATTTATTACCACAATCTACAATGATACCACTATAGGTTTTACCATACTACCATTGTTACTTGTCACACTTGTTGCATTGTGGCGGTATCAAGTTTCATTCCATTTTTTATCTCACTTTCAATTTTTATGATTTTGAGATAGTGGTATACATATCGCCATGACATAGCTATATTATCCACCTTATGCAATACCACAGTGTTTTCTTTTCTCATTTAATACTTACCACACAATCACTCTACTTAAGACTTCTCATTGCAGGGTGGCAGTGTGTACTGCTAGACCACACATGTTGATTAACCACTTGGTGGTATGGTAGTTTATGTTTTACTTCATGGGTTAGGAACTACCAACCCTCTCAAACTTCATTTTGTTGTTGTGGTAAGGCCATAGGTTGTTTTATTAATGATTATCTAAAAGGATGAATGGATATATACAATGGGAATGTCAATGATTTTCTGGATCTTGTCACACAAAATATTGCATTTCATGCCAAACATAATGTAGAATTGAAGGTTGTATATATTTTGATGTAGGTGAAATTTGGCTAGAAAATGGAGAGCAGTGAATACTAAGGAAAGTTTTTAGCTCTAAAACCACCCTCCTGTCTCTCTTAGGTCTCTCCCTCTAGTACCATACTCAAGTAACTCTCTCTCTCTCTCCTCTATCTCTCTTCTAGTTCCTCTCTCTCACTCCCTAACTCTCCAACTCCCTCTCTCTTGCACTCACTCTCTCTCCCTCTTTCTCTCCCTCTCTCTCAGGTCTCTCCCTCCCACGCCCTCTCCCTCTCAAGTCTCATTCTCGCTCTCTCTCTCACACACACTCCATCTTTCTCTGTCACACTCCCTCTCTCTCACTCCCTATCTCTCTCTCCCTCTCTATTGCACTTGCTCTCTATCCCTATCTCTTGTGTCTCTCCCTTCCATCCCACTCTCTCTCTTAGGTCTCTCCCTCTAGCACTGTACACTCTATCTCTCTCACTCCCTCTCTCTCCTAGTCCCTCTCTCATTCCCTATCTCTCCCATGCCCTCTCTCTTAAACTCCATCTCTCTCCCTATCTCTCATAGTTCTCCATCCCACCACCCCTCTCTCTCAGGTCTCTCCCTTTGTCACCCCACCTAAGTAACTCGCTCTCTCTCTCTCTCTCTATCCCTCACGGTCTACCTAGATAAGTGACTCTCACTCGAACCTCCTCATTTTCACTCCCTCTCTCCCTCTCTCCCTCTCTCTCAAGTAAATTCCTCCCACCCCCCCTCTCTCAAGTCTTTCTCTAAGGAATTCTACCTACATAACTAGATTACTCTCTCTTTCTCTCCCTCTCTCTCCCTCTCTCAAGTATCTCTCTCTCTCTCTCTCTCTCTCTCTCTCTCTTCTCTAATTTCTCAAGTCTCTCCCTCCCACCCACTCTCTCTCTTAGTTCACTCCCTCTAGATCCATACCTAG